>JAULBZ010000097.1:0-42829 GCA_032360805.1 Neoturris breviconis
ACCACCTGTGACAGAGAAAACTAATGGGGTGAATGTTCCATGCTCAACGTTCATAATACGGTTGTTATAAACTCGTTCTTTTTCTTTTTCGTGCTTAGAGAGAATTTTGTCAACAGACATATTTTTCTGTGATTCAGAGTTAACATTTGTAACTCTCACATTGAAATATGCGTTTTGACCATCTCTCCAAACACCTTTTGCACGGATAGGTCTTGCGTTGTCAATTTTTATACCATTAAATTGTTCAGTAGTAATGGCGGTTCAGTTTCTACATCATCCTAGATAAATTATAGGAAAAATCTCAAAGTTTCTAGCCGTAATGTTTATTCGTTCAGAAGTTATAAGAAAACGTATGGCAGGGGAGCATTCCCGCCTCCCCCAAACCCCCCACCCCCGACCCCAGACTTCGCTATCCTGAATAGGGTTAAAACGCTAATGTCAATATTAGATTTTGACATCGTTAATGAGTAATGGGTGTATTAACGCAGGTGATTATATATCTACACATAAAAGTTATCAAAAATATACTTGAAAAATCAAAACTGAATATCATAAATACAGTATACTCTCGATATAACAAACCCTGAAATGAAAAGAAAGTTATATCGAGAGTTCATTATACCGAGTATTTCGATAATTTCGCATTTATGATGTTTGTGAGTACTCTGCAGTCTCAAATAATCGGGTAGGTATAAAGGGAGAAAGGGGCATATTTATGTTGTTACTAAATAAACATGATAACAATGGTACTCTGCTATTGCTATCTCCAGGGTTTGCGTAGCGTGTAATTGGTTAGGAACTAGTCGATTAGTTATAATTTATTCTTACGTTACTGTTTTATGCTATTGTTGATTTCCTGAAAGTTAATTATCCGGGGAATTTTCCGGGGGCTGGAATAAGGGGAGAGTGGTTGGAAAAGATTTTAAAGAACTATTAAGCGTCCTGCATTTCGTTATAATTCGCGAAATGTATCATTATTTATGGAAAGAGTTGAAGACAAATCTTATAAAAAAAAACAGTAATTGGAAAAATCAGAACCGAATACCACAAATTCCAGGGCATTAAGTGTCAAAAATATTAAGTCATAAATTATCAATTATTATGGTTTTAATATTTTCCCATGCTTTCGAAAGGGTAGAATCATTAGCCATAATGAGCAGCAGGTTTTATGTAGTAGCTTCCTCATATAATTGTTGAATTTTGTTGTTCGTGTACTTCTATTTTACCGCAAGTAATTAGAGCAGCTTCCTTTTTTATCATATATGTCAATATGCGATATTTCAGAGACGTAAACAAGAAGTTGAATGATGGGAAATAATTTTAATCACTTTTGACATGTAGTTCTCAGTCGGCAAACGCTTGTTCAAAGTCCGCAGTAAAGACTCCAGAACAAATGTTGTTGTAGCGTCTTTTACAGCGACTTTTGAACAAGTTTTCACCCACTGGGTTTATTATATGTATACGTCATAATTATATGACGCTACTATTTTCTAAGAAGAAAATATGAATTTGAAAGAAGAGGATCTCATTAATTGTAATATGAAGGAATGAGCTAAAATAACTGCCGGTCATCACCGTGGAGGAGGGATTTTTCAGAATACTTTCGGCCAACTTAGCTCAAAATATTCTAGAAACCTCTCCTCCACGGTAATGATCGGTAGTTATTTTAACACCTGAATTAATCTCCCCAAACAATGCTTCCGAAATAAAAGGAAAAGGATGTCCTGAAATGTTCAAAAAAAAATAAAACAAACAACGATAAATATTACTGTATATTACACGCCATATTTAGCTAGGAAATGCGTTAATTAAAAAAGATATTTGTACATCTAAGTCATTTGTAGAAACTTTCAGTATCAATTAATAGGAATGCAATACACAACATAGCTGTAATTCGAATGTTCTTATCGCAAATAATAAGCATATTTTTAATTCCAGTGGGCAAAAATTGTTTCAAAGTCCGCAATAAAGATGCTTGAACAACGTTGTTACATTCAAGACCATACAAAGGTTGATTTCCATAGGCGGAAAATTCCGCGCGATAGCCAAAAAAACACATTCCGTTCGTAGGAATTGTGTGGAATTTTTCCGCCTGTATTAATAATCTTGTGACAATAAAATGATCCAAATAATGATCCAAATATGGTCATGTAAATACTGGTTAATAGCTAATTATAATGTTACTTAACCCTATTAATACTGAGCATTTTGGTGGCTCCTCATTGGGGGCTTGTTTCAAATCCCCTCCAACCAACATAGGTGGAAGTTTAACTTAATTGCCACCTTTATAGTCATAATAAGTTATCAAAATTATCAAAAACTTTTAACACATGATGGTCTAAATTTGATCATATTATTTTTGTTTGCTTGTTTGGGAGTGCTAAATTATAGTATAGCATAATACAGTATCTCCTTTGTTATAATCTTAGGCACGTGGTGACGGCAACACAACGTAATAAATTACAGAACACGGATATATACGAAAACGCATTGTGCATTGTGTACATTTCTTATACAGAAATATCAGGAAACGCATGTGGTAGTCTCCCTCTGACGCTGTTTGCACATGCCGGTAAACATAAATAACACTAAAGACCCAAAGACACCTTTGTACTTAACGCTGCATATACAAGTTTTTCTCGCACTGTTTGACAATAGTCTAATATATACATTATGTGCTCAAGAATGATCTAGACAATAATCACAATGACGTTTTATAATCACAATGACTTCTATTGTATCATTCATCAAATATGACAGGTTAATTGACAAGTGAAACATTGTTTGTGTTTGATTTGACATTTAATTTGATTTTATATTTCCCATAATTATAAATTAATTTGTAATAAAGATATGTAAATTGCTACTCATTACGTTCAGTCTCAAGTCTATGAACAAGTTGTCTTACTTTGTGACGCTTCTAAATCACTTTTTAACCCTATTCAGGCCGGTCTTTTTGAGGCTCTGAATAGTGGAACTTTGCTGTGATGTTGAAACTTTCGAGAAAGTTAGGTCAACCCAAAAAATTGAAAAATCCTTTTTTGATGACGTCATTACTCACGATGACGTCATAACGGGAAAACTGGTTGTGCGGAAAAAAATATTTTAGGTGAAATATTATTTTCTTCCAAATTATATACCAAAATGATTTTTAAGCAAAAATAATAAAAAGAAAATAAAAAAATTCCTAAATTGCCAAAAATATTTTTTTTTCAAAATGATCCTAGATAAATTGTAGGGAAAGTTATAGATTTCTAGTCATATAAGCCATTCATTCAAAATTTATGTAAAAACGTTTAGCAGGGGGTGGGCACCCCTTCCCCTGGCCTGAATAGGGTTAAGACGCTGCTTATGTTCTACTAACAGGCTGTTCAACCGTATTCCTATTTCAACTCATATACTTTTTCAAATAACTGTTGAATGAATGGCTTGGCTTGTAGGACTAGAAATTTCAGGACTTTTCCTTTAATTTATCTAGGATCATTTGAAAAAAAAATTGTTTTGATAACTAGGGATAATTTTCCATAGCAACTAAATCTTTTACAGGTGGTAAAATAAATTCCCCTCGAAAAATAAGATTTCTTTCTATTTTTGTGTGTAAATCTTTCTAATGAATCTTGGTGAGCAAAGATTTTTCACCGGAAACATTTTTTTTTCACCACCTGTCTTGCCTTGATAAAATGAATGTGCCAAAATGTGTATTATTTGTGGACCTACTAAAAAGTTTCAACACTACAGCATGGTTCCATCAAAAGTTATGGTATTAAGGAGCCTCCAGAAGGTCTAGTCATAATTGGGTTGAGATGTTTTTAACCATTTTCTGATCATATGTAAACAACCATGGAAGACTAATAAGCTTATGTCTTTTTGCGTTCCTCGTGTCAGATGGGGGTGCACGTTGTGCCACCCTCAGTAAATTTTAATATAACCAAACATTGAAACATTCTAAAAAGTAACTACAACATGCAATTAAAATTTTGCATTATTATCTTTTTGGTGATGCAAAACAGGTGTCATAAAAACATTTTTGGTCAAAATTAAGAATTACCACCTGTCAAAACTTTTGTTGCTAAGGGAAAATTGTTCCCAATATTTTTCTTTTAAAACGTTACTAAATTGTAGGTAAACCGATAAAATTCCTAGTTCAATAAGGCACTGGTGGTTTAGAAGATGTCTTCAAATGTATGTGAGGGGGAGGGGTGGAGGGTGGTAGTATATGACATTGTGCCAAAGCAGCCGAATAGGCTTAAAAATTATGAAACTTTGTACAGAATTAATTTTAAAATTATAAGAAATTTTATTTACTTGAGACACTATTTCAACTTGTTTTAAAGACTTCAAACGGAATGTGATTTTGACAAAGATTTACCTGAACACATTTTCTCATAATGTTCAAGTATTTTATGGAATTCTGAATTATGATGACGTCATCAAAATGTGCAGACTTCACCATATTATTTTACCAAAAAATGAAGTTGCTAAACTGTTTCAAGTTTCAACCATACCATTTCTGATTCAGAAAAAAAACATAGCCCTCCCTTAAGACTTTCGAAACTCGAAAACGTCCAGCAGTAGAAATATGGTAGAGGTATAATAATAATATATTTTTGTTCAAACGTCCACAAACATATGACGTCCTTGGTAAATCATTTGATTTCTAGACCCCTTTGTTCAGAACAGTTACTTAAAGTTATTTTATCCATGGGGAAAATGACAACCCAATATTCTATAGTTACACAAGCTGCAACAAATGCATAAAAAATGCATCTAAATTGGGGTGATTTTCTATTTCTGTTGTTTTAATCGGTTTTTAAGTTAATGTCTCTAATAATAAGTAGTACTGAACAAACACAAATAATATTTTAATAAAAAGGCGTTGGATGTTCAAAGTAGAAACTTGTTGCAATGCATTAACGTGTACAAAAAGGAAGTTATTGCGTTGCATCAAGTTTTTACTTCGAGCATCCAACGCCTCGGCTTCATTTATTTGTGAATAAGTCTATATTTGGATGTACTATATTTCCAAACAAACGAAATTATTGTAACAAAAACAACATAAACTGGTTCTTTCACAAGGTTGCAATTGGTGCTGTTACTTTTCAAAATAGATATAAATATTTTTGCTTTCGTACAAACCTGTTTACCATTTAAATGCAAACATAAAATCATAAATTCTAAATTGGGGTGATTTTCTATTTCTGTTGTTTTAATCGGTTTTTAAGTTAATGTCTCTAATAATAAATAGTACTGAACAAACACAAATAATATTTTAATAAAAAATAAAAATGTAGGTCATTTCCTAATTAATATTTTTAGCTAATAGTATACAGACTGTGTTTCATGGTTGCCGAAGGCTGCCTAAATAAAAAAAATTCTTCACTTTTCTTAAAAAAAGAAGAAAAAAAGTTTTTTGATTTACTTTTAAACCTCGTTTTCATTTAACTTTTAAACCTAATTTTCATTCATCTTCTAATTGCTTTTAGCTATACTTTTAACTTTTTATTGCTTCTACTTTTAACTTTTAATTGCTTTTACTTTTTATTTTTAATTGCTTTTACTTCAATTTTCTTTTAATTTAAAATTAAAAATCACTCATGGCCAAAATAGCAACTTTTAAACTAGTCACCAGTCTTTATTTATTATCCATTGCCACTAAACCTGATTTTTGCTTTAATAAACAATCTTTTTACAGGTCGATGTAGGGCGTACATGTTAGCGAATATTTTTGGATGGAGTTCACATATATTTTGCTAACAGACAGTGTAAGTCAAAATATCAAAGAAATTCTCATGTATGCTATAGAACATAGATATACGAAGAGAGGTATCTTTTCGTATATCTATGTATAGAGAAACTATTACCAGTTAACAGTTTTTACTTTCAGTATTTATAATTAAGTCGCCTCAAAGGAGACAGATTATTCCCAGTGGGCAAAAACTTGTTCAAAGTCCGCAGTAAATGGCTATTTGATCTTTCCTAAGATAATAGTACTATACGACACGTGCATTCAGTTCTAGCTTAAAGCGCCGTAATTTGTAAATTTAATCTCTACGGAGGAGTTTCATGATCTAAATCTTATACCCAGTGGGCAAAAACCCATTCAAAGTCAGTAGAAAAGACGCTTCGCTAGAACAACGTCATTTGGCCTTGTTCTATTGTCTTTATTGCGGACTGTGATTAGTTTTTGCCCACCAACTTGAGGCAACCTCAACCTCGTTCTAAGGACTTCTTTCCGCTTCCATCTCTTAAAAACCAAAAAGAAGTCCTGGAAATGAGGTTGCACTGGAGGGAAATAGTTTATATTGGACAGAAAGGTCCTATATGAATTCAACCTCGTTCCCAGGATTTCTTGCCTTTCCAAATATGAAAGGGCGGCGAACAAAGTCGCTCCTCCGTGTTTCGGAAAAACAAGAAGCCCTGGGAACGAGGTTGATACGAAATTAATATTTAATTAAGTACTCTGCAGTATCGAATAAACGGGGTGGGGGGGACGCTTATTAAATTTTGGAAAAGTTTCAGGAAAAACTACTTTTTTAACCCACCTACAACCGATCGCATAAATTATAAGACATTTACGAATTTCGACAAGCAATACAAGCCACAAGTAAAACGTAAATACGGAAAATGACCACTAGACGTCCCTTGAGGTTTACCTTAGAGGTTTATCCAAGTAGACTTAGGATCGTGGGTCTTTTTGCAAACCCGACAAATTCTGCTGTTCATAGTAGCCTAGTACCCAGGCTTTTGGAATATATTCGATTTTTTGTGTCTTTAGGTATGCTTACCGAACATTTAAGGCTTTTTATCCAATTGAAAATTCCTAATTTTTGCTCGAATTTTGCCTTGTCTCAAATATTTATGTGATTGCTTGTAGAACGTTCCTATTCTGGCAGCTAAAAATGTGCAAAGGCAATAAACAACAGCACAATGTCTCAGCTAACATTGCTTTTGCGCAGGTATTTTTTTATCCACTTGGCCTTGTAATGAAATAATTGCTCGGCAATAGATAACAAACTAGACACGTCGATGCGTGAACAATCTCGCTTCCAATGCGTGTCTCAAACTATTATGTAGCTGCTCATAGTCGATTTTTGCCTTCCTGAATATGAAAATGTTCACTGCGACGTCATCACATGGCTACCATTATACATTCAAATTTATCAGACAGTCAAGTGACAAAGTATGAAGATATACTAATTTTCAGAAAGTCATTACGACGTCATCATATGTTTTCTATTTTGCCTTCATATTTATAAAGGGGTCACAAGCTGTCAAATCATCGGGAAGTACAATTTTCAGAAAATCATTATGTCTTTAAATCTCTTAGGGTGCCACAAGCTGTGAGGTGAAGTCACATAACCATGTAAACCTCAAATCAAGCCATAAAGCAGTTATAACCATATAACTATACCAAACTATACCCGTCCATGTCTAATGCCATAAGCTCATATACCTAGTAACCCTAACCGAGACCAAATCATGCTATAAATATACAGCGACATAAACCTATACCCCATACCATAACCAAGTTACAACCATATAACCATGCCACAACCATATCAACCTATGATCACTCATACCATAAACCTATGTAGCTAAGGCTAAGAAAACCTAAGAATTCATTGCGGGAGATTGAATAAAGACTGGTGACTAGTTAGGAAGTTGCTATTTTGGCAGTCTTCGGCCACGAGTGATTTTGAATTTTAAAAAATAATAAAAATGAAATTGTCTTTGCTGTTAAAGTAAAAGCAATTACAAGTAAAATGAAAATGAGATTAAAAGTGAAATGAAAGGGGATTTTTTAAGCATTTTTTTATCATTATTTGGCAGCCTTCGGCCACCATACAGGTGTTTCCCAGTAGACCACACAATCTCGCGAACAAAATTGAAACGTTTTTGAAGTCAATAGTCCTTTTCATAAATTTATGAAAACAAGGCATTTGTTGTTCAAAGTAGAACTTGTTGCAATGCAATAACTTTATTTTTGTGCCGTAATCGCATCAAAAGTTAATGCATTGCAACAAGTTTCTACTTTGGACAGCCAATGCCTCGCTTTCATGTATTTGTGAATAGGTTTATAGCATATAGAAAGTTATTGTATCACAAAGGATGTTATTGCATTGTAACAAGTTCTACTTTGAACAACGAACGTCTCGTTTCCATTATTTTATGAAAACGTCAATACATACATACACAGTGAAACATCTCTAATTCGAACCTTTCTAATTTGAACAACATCTTCCGGTCCCCTGAGACTTCGAATTTGAGAAGTTCCACTGTAATGTATTCCATACCTAGTACTACATAACCTGTTCCTTGCCAGAACGTAGAAACATGAGAAGAATGACAAATAAGTTCAAACTAATTCAGTAGTACAACGGAGTTGAGGGGATTTAGAATAACCAAAATATAGATCTCTCTCGATGAGGCTGCCTTGATGACATTGTGATCAATGACGTCAACATCATTCACAACAAGTTATCGTGACAGGAAGTTTAGTGGGTGGATTCCACTCCCCCATCAATCTTACGTAAATTGTGTCAATATAATAGACTATCATTCCTCTCAATCTTACTAAATTAATTAATAAATGTTTGTGTACATACCTATATAATACGTAGGATGCAATCAAGCCTCATTAAGTTATTCAATTAATTATTTCTATCTTGTAAAGCGAGTATCAGGTGTGTACTCTCATTTGTGTTTCCCGCCCCTTTAAACGATTTCTTTATTTGTCATTTTTGGATTACAACGGAGGCAATTATAGCAAATGCAATGTTTAACGAAATTTAAAGCGGTGTTCAATCTTTCATATAAATCTTCATAAACTATATATGTCCCCAATCAGTGGGCACGTGACGTCTAATCAATGTTGAAACAACGTTGCAACGTTGTTTCCACTTTAATAAGGCGTCGTGTGCCCACTAGTAGTAGTCTAACAAATGAATAGAGAAATTGAAATCCAAATCTCCAAATCAGAGATTCTGCGGGTACGTGACGTCTAATCACTTATTACAGGAAATTCGGTATATCTTATATTGGTATCACCAACGATGCCGAGTAAAAATATTACTTTTATTTTTGAAAAATTATTTTTAGACATAATGACATTGTTATTAACCAAAATTGGATCATTAGAGGTTAAACTGTACGTCTCAAATTATGTTCCTTCCAAGTAATGTTTTTTAATAAAGACATAAAAATGTCACGAAAAATAATAAAAGTAAAATGACACTTAAATCCACAATATGAATAAAGTTTATACGGGAAAACATCTTAAACGGTTGAAACGTAGCGAGGTTTGAACACACTTTCCACATTCAGCTGGCTGCTGAACCTGCATTCTAACTTACTGTGCTAAAAAGTTATAGAAACATAAACCTTTAACTTAGAGCAAATATAAGTAATTGCAAATATGTTTACTGAATACGGGCCCGTATAGTTCTGTATTTGGACTGTGCATTACCATTTATGGTAATACACCGTCTGTACACGAATTGTTGGATTATTATGGGACCGCATTCAGTAGTATTTCACGCTGTGATAAATTGTCGTTTTGCGCTACAACTTCAACAACGGTCTCCCTTAAAAGCGGATTTCCAGTAGGCGAACCTTTCAGGTTCGCATTAACGTTGACTTCCATCATGTAGAAAATCCTGTGGGAAAACCAAGAGAAGACATTCCATTGGTAGAAATGGTCATCATACACCGTTAATGGAAATCAACCCAAATTGTGTCTTTCTAAATCACTATTTCTCTACAACCTGTGATCTATGATGCTCCTTTCTGGTATGTAGCTATCAGGTTCATCTAGTATGGATGGATGATCAATCTAGTTGCTTTACAATTTAATCTAGCAAGACGTCATTTTGACGTTGTTATGACGTGGTGTGCCCACTGGGAAAAGACTGCCAAGTACGGTCTCTGCATCCTCATATAATCAAGTTAATAGCTTCATTTAGAAATCGTCTACTGGAGACCGCCTTTACATATATGAGACATAAAATAATTCCGTATTAAAGAGAGGCCCGCCTTGTTTTATCAGAGATTACATTGAATATATATTACTAAAATATTGATAAAAGTACAATGTCTATGTACGAAGACATTCAGGTTTGTTCGGTAATGTTTCATGAAGTCTACAAGTGTATCCAAAATATATTCGTGTTGTTACTAATCCCGGTCAGCAATGTCTTTTTAGATGTTCTTTAAACGCCACAGCCAACTAGGATAGAAGTTGGATCCTAAAAGTTATACTTCAAACAAAGAACATCTTAATAGTATACCAGTGGGCACACGAAGTCGGAACAACATTGTAAAGACGTCGTTTTATGGGAGTTGCGACGTTGTTACAACGTTATTACGACGTCATGTGCCGACAGAGACATTTTTTTGTTACGTTATCTACATACTCCAAGCTGTCATATATCAAGAAGATCTATATTTTCTACATTACAGCATATTAGGGTTTTAATTTAAAGTTTTTTAAGGGAAAAATAGTTACAAATGTAATTACATACCGTGGTGCAATTGCGCAATAATTGAAACAAAGTAAAAAATAAATGAATAAATTCTAATCGTGTTTTATTTTTTGAGTATCATGAACAGCTTTTTTAAAAAATTCTACTCTACGATAACATAAGTTCAGCAAGCTATTTATATGTACCGACTTTCTTTAATTAGAAGTTGCTAAAATTCTTATGTAGCTAATTATAAAACATTGTTTAATAACCTATCCGACGTTAAATTAGCGTTCCGACGTCGATCGGATGTTGTTGTTGTTATGATGACGTCTTTGCAGGATGAGCGAAGTAAATGTTGGTTATTAAGAGTTATGTTTATGCCTATTTATAAAATCTAATTGCCACTTCCCAGTGAGCACTCGACGTCGTTTCGAACGACTAGAAAACAAAACGACGTATTTTCGAAGTTGATTAGATTAGACGAAACAACGTCATTTTGACGTTAAACAGACTTTACGCTGTTAGCCACGAGTTTAGGTATATATTTAAACAACTTTAAAACTTGATAATAGCAGGAAAATTCCATAAAAGAATTAAACTTATTTATTGGCGTCATCATTGCATCATTTCCGCGACGGACAATATTCAGCGTCGTCGAAACGTATTAACGTCAATCATATAGTTTCAATGTGCTGACCTTGGTGTTGACCACAGTAGCTAGGCATGTTGGAATATGAGTAAATTATTTCTTTATATAGTTTTGTCTCAAAAATAGTGCGATCATTCTCCTGTATACACAGTACATTTCAGGTCGCTTATTACATCCTTTCCTTCCTGATGTTATTTTAGATGTCCCTAATAGATATTATTAATATAACAACATCCCTTTGTTTATAAACTGAGACAATTATATTGCCGTAAATGATCGATTAAACGCCCAGGAGGTTTATTTCAAACTTCAAGAGGGGCGTTTATCAAGAAGGGCGTTTACTGACTACTATTGACAACAAGATCATTTATTTCTTCTTTTTTTTTTAAAATAGTAAATTATATGTGAACATCAGAAACTTTATCTTCAGTGGGCAAGACAGTTGTTCTAGCGTCTTTACTTCGGACTTTGAACAAGTTTTTGCCCACTGGGTCAATTGTGTGTTTTCTTCATGATTTGGTCGAGAATATTGCGATGACATGCGGTTTGAAGAAAGTAGTAATGTTTTCTTGTCTACGTATCATTTCTGGGGAGGGGTGTTTATTCGAGAGAGGCGTTTATTGAAAAACGTCGACACAGGGGAGGGTTTAATCGAGAGCGGCGTTTAGTCGATCATTTACGGTATTTGAAGAATAAATTACGAATCGTAGCAACTTGCTAACTACATAGCAACTGCATAGCAACTATATAGTATTGCCAATTATGGTGATTTTATGGATAGCAACAATAAACTTAAAAGGTGGAGATCACGATTTTAACGATTTTTTGACATAGCATTATAATATTATAATACCGAATATGGTTCCTTATATCCCTGTATTTGGACTGTGTATTAACATATATGGCAATACAAAGACCATATACGGGAATGAACGGGAGAGTATTCGGTAGTCTTTCATCTCCGATATCCAACCCAGTGGGTAAAAACCTTGAATTTACTTTCGTTATATTTACCCCCTAAAATATGAAAAACAACAAAGTAATTACTGTGGAAATATTGAAAAATACGGGTGACCGACTGAGAGACTTATATGAGATATTGTGAGTTTAATACCCTAAACAGTTACCTTTGTTCAAAACGAACACGGGAAGACGTAATAAGGAGAGCCACATATACGAACTTATTCTCGTTTGTAGTATTTAGTAGTCATTTATATTTGGGAACAAGGAAATAATGGGTTCATAAATACACATAAAAACCATGAAATATGCAATTCAATTACAATGTCACATACATTGCATTTATATTTTGATTTATTGCTGACGTAAACAATTTAATTTAAATAAATTAAAAACCTATAAATTAACACAAATGTGACTCGTTCCATATTTTAATTTTGATTTTAATATCCACAGTGCCAGAACATGAAATACTGGCTATATATTATTGATATAGCAATATGTCTAAAAACAGTCCATATATGGAGATCGGACCGTATTCTCCATAGAGCAATAACTTGCTTACAGTTAGCGGTAAAGACACTAGAACAACAACAAAACACGTTGTTCTAGCGTCTTTACTGCGGACTTTGAACAAGTCTTTTCCCAATAGGCGTTCATCTTTCATGAACGAAGTGTTCTTTATACTCCACATATCGTGTTTCTTTTTTTTTGCTTATTTTTTCGCTTTCTGTAAGCTTAGGAAAAAATTGATTATTCCAGGAGAGGTAAAGGAGCCAAAATTGAGAATATGTTTTGAATTTGAAACATTAGAGGAATAGAAAAATAAGCATGTCGGCACACAACGTCGAAACAACAATAAAATGACGTTGCGACATCGTTTTGACGTTAAAAGCAACATCGCGTGAAATATTGTCGTGTTCGGGATATCTCCGTGACCATATATGACAATACACAGTCTATATACGGAAATATTCCGGAACTCGGTAGTTATTTCCACAGTGCCGGGGTTCTAATTTTACTTCAGTAGCTAACATTTTCCACAACGCGCTATTATTGGAACTACATCGAACAAACGGTAAAATGATGTAAACATGGATTTGATATTCTTTAAAACGGCGTAGGTGCATTCTAGGCTTATCTCCTAATTTTGGCGCTAAGAACAGCAACTAATATAAGGGCTAATATAATTCGTTCATTCAAAACATTTGTTTCAATATAAATAAGTATTTACAAAGTTAATATAAATAACGAATGGAGAGTCCAGCTTCATTCAATATTTCTTTTAATCTATTTATGTGACAGCTTTGAAAAAAAAATTAAAAAATGCAAAAACCTTTTCCTGCTGATACATGGCGTCTAATTAACATTGAAACAACGTCGAAATGACGTCGCGACGTCGTTTCGATGTTGTTTGGATGTGGTTCCGACGTTGTGTACCCACTGGGTTCATTGGTTGAATAGAAAAAGTGGAACTACGTAAAGAGCTAACTATATTCAAAATGTCATGAACAAAAGATGTGCATTTACGCCCTAGGCCTTGACTGGGAGTTGCTTGTTCATAAGGCATCTGCAGGGGCGTTATTGTATAGAAGGTATTCACATAACGCCGAGTTGATTTTTACAGCATTGTATCACTGATCCATTTGAAATATATGGTTATTTTTGCTTTATGATATTATGATACCATTCTTTCTTATTTAGTTTACATTTTTTGCATTTATCACACTTTCTATTTTTGCTTTGTCTTCTTTTGTCAGCTCTTTTTATATGATAATTAGCGTTTTTCATATTGTTCTTACATTTCTCTATCTTACAAGATATCTTTAAATATAGCATCTGTTTTTTACGTTTATCTAATTCCTTACATCGTCTTCGAGCTTTCCGACATATACGACAAATTTCTCTGCAAGGTTTTGATAGAACTGTTGTTGGGATACCACCTTGTGGATGCATAGTCCGGATTCTCTTGGTTAGTTTGCAACTACATTCCTCAAAAGTACCATAATAATGATCTCTCGTACCATCTTCACATTCGAGTTGAACTTTTTTTGTTGACGTTTTTACTGGCATACATAACGAGCCTGTATAAGTAGCTGTTACTGCATTATCTGGGAAAAACCCTGTTGCACATTTCCCTGAGCAAGAATGGTTTTTAACGGTCTTATTTTTACAGCCAGGTATCGAGATAACTTGTAATATAGGAACTCTTATACATGATTCTGAACGAAAAGGATCTGTCAGTAATGTAGCTACTTCTTTTTCAGGTAAATTTTCTGATCGAGCATTTATAATCGTGATTAATGTAATTATTATCTGTGTTAGTAAAGGGATAGTGAAAAAATTCCAATGATTCATCTTCAAAGTTTTTCTAAAAAAGAATAGAATATAATACATCCAAAGAGAAACAACAAAACATTATAACTTCCTATTTCTCACAGAACAACCGGTTTTCATCACGTCACATGATTGTGACGTCAGTTTGCACCAATGGAATGCCTCGTTTTGACTTTCGCAGTGGCCTAGTAGAAAATGTTGTTCTAACGTCTTTACTTCGGACTTTGAACAATTTTTACGCAATGACTTTGGAAGTTGACAGTTTGGCTTTGTTGTGTTCGGTACAAGGGAACATGATGGTGTTTAAATTGCAGATAATGAAGCCAGACACGAGATTGAGATATTTTACTGTTTATTTAACCGATGTCATTAATAGCTGCAATAGCTATGTAGCTCTAAGTACCATTATTCGGAATGTTGCATCTGATAAACTAACCATAATGATTTAATTATAAAATTGTATGATACATTGTATGAAATAAATACTGTCTGGTTACTGTCTGGACAGTACAATACATCTGTCATTGAATATCTATATCTGATATTACGCCAAAGAATCCGAATCCTTTGAACATTGTTCAGTGGTAATATTAATATTCTGTATATTTTTAGCTTTGCGGGGAAATATAATAGTATCTTGTTCTATTAAAAAATTTAGCGGTTTCCAATTAAGACATTATGGTCAGAACAAAGTTCAACGTTGTTCTAGCGTCTTTACCGCTGACTCTGAACAGGTTATTGCCTACTGTGGCTAGTGGTAACTATTGTAGAATGCTTAGATAGCATTACAGTTTGTGATTAAAAAAAATAAGGATTGTAAAATGAATATTCTGACATAAACCATACCAGCAGAGATCCATCCGCCACTGTAATAGTTTGCCGCATGTCATCGTTCAATATTTGTAAAATAAAACTCTTTTTAAAACCTACAAGCGATCAGAAACATTATTAGGCTGAACTTCAATGAAATAATATTTCTGAATGTTTGTCAAGAAATGTTAATCTAATGTTGTTAATAAATCGATCAATTAATTTCATTCTGGATACAACGACACTTCTACTTCTACTAAACAGTAAAAGTATGATATACAAGTCTAAAAGATACATACCTGTAAAAGTAATATCAATGTATTGTAATATTTTTAGTACATGACTTTATGGATGCTGTGATTGGAGTGTAATGTTCTGCTGATGCGTTTCTGGCACTATGTTGGTAGTGTTAAATCGTTCACGATGTGATACTAAATGACAAAACAGCTATCATGTTCGCATTATAAGATTTCATTCATCTAATTAAGGTTATGTTTAATTGTAATGTGAAGGTTTAATGACAATTTGTCATTTTTAATGTTCCGATCTATTTTTCTAAATAGATTTAAAATAAACGAGCTATCGAAAAGATAATAGTTTTTTTCTAATTTACGACTTCCCACTGATGGTATGTATATTTTTCAAACCATGCTATTGTAGTTACACAATTCAACTAACATTTTATCTAATTATCTTGCAACAAAACTCAGGATAAGTTTTTCTTCTGATACTACCTTTCGGTGAATGTAAATGGCACATTTTTACCACAACTTTAAATCTGACTTTTTCTTTTTTTTACCGACTATCGGCTTGTCTATCATATTTAATCCAAGTTTTGAGCAATCAATCAATCAGGTTTTACGAGTTTCCTACAGATAAGATTTCTCCGCCTTTATATTTTACAAGTCGTTTTGCATTTTGTCAGGAAGTATATTATATTTTTTGTAAACAAAATTCCATGAAACGTTTTCGTTAAATAGAAGATTTATACTATTTTATATTATATTTGTGAAATATGTGATCACTGCCGAAAACCTTTACCGGTTATCGTCGGATATCGCCGGGTGTCGTCCGGTATAGCGGGTATCGCCCGTTATCTCCGTATCTCAAACTACTACGCACATGGCAAAAGACTGCCGAATACGGATCCAAAGTGTGCCGTATATGAAGCCGTACATTTCCGTTTCGTGTACAAACGTTATGTTGCCATATTCCAATACACAGTCCGAGTAAGGTGCTATTTGGGTCCGTATTTGGTAAACATCACATTCAGAGTGCCTTCTGTTATTTCAACCAAACAGTTTGTCGACTTGGGACGTTTAATCGACGTCATTATGGCGTCATTATGGCGTCATTATGGCGTCATAATGATTGGAAGGAATCATGGAAAAGAAACAATTAGTGTGAAACACTTCACTTCAACTTCAGACGACTAGCTAAATGATTTATGTTTTTCTTATTTATAAAATGGTGAATGTTTGAACAAAGACCTATAAGGTGGATTACTAAAAATATTCAAACACGAAACGCGAAAAAAAGTTCGCTTAAAAATTTCAAGATTTTGTTATGGAACAACAATGTTTTCGTAAGTACAGTGACAAAATGATCATTGTACATGCGCAGTAGAAATATTTTCTCTCTGCGGAAATTAAATTGGAGTGCAAATCCACTTTTAATAATCTTTGTATCTGTAGAATAGATAACCGAATATCCGCGAGAATGAAAAACCCAGGGCGAAATCCTGGGGACGAGGTTGCGAAAACGAATGGAGTTTCTTCTTATTTATTTCCATCTTACAATTTCTTATAGGAAAATTTTCAAAAAGAAAGAAAATCATGAAACAGTTATCTGTAATGAACTAAATTTCATTCGCATCAATGAACCAAACTTCACAGAGAAATTTACGCGTCTTTTTGGATGTTGTTCTAACGTTGAACTGACGTTTATAAAATCGCTTTAACGTTGTTCCGACGACGTCGTGCGTCCACTGATTGGTCCCGATCGTTTTACAAATTACGCGTGAAATGATATTTGGTCTGCTGACATGAATTTTATATGCCAATAAGTAATATACTATGCTCTTATAGTAATCTGTACACAAACCTGCTTGCTATAACCGACGACCCCATCTTGACATTGTTTCGGTGCCAGCGGCTTTGTTTGTGTTGCGGGACATATATGTTTATTACTTCTGTAGTATACTCCTACTTCAATAGGCGTAACATATGATAAGCCAGTGGGCGAGGCGTAACATATGATAAGCCAGTGGGCAAGGCGTAACATATGATAAGCCAGTGGGCAAGGCGTAACATATGATAAGCCAGTGGGCGAGGCGTAACATATGATAAATAACGTTGATAACATTATTCTAGCGTCTTTACTGTAGACTTTGAACAAGTTTTTACCACTTGAATGGGAAACATTAGTGTCTCTAAAGTACGTTATAAGAATTGCACGCAATGTAAATAGTTATTATGTTTTTCTCAAATTTATTAAGCGAGGGGAAGAGAATAAAAAACAAACAGAAAACAAACCGAAAACAACAATAACAATACAATAACAAATAAATAGCAAAACAAGATCGAATTTTTACGCAGGAAAATATTTTTAAAGTTTATACAAATGGAGAATTTGAGATCGATGTTTTTGTAAAATATCATCGCAACATTACTCATACAATAATTAATTTTGTAAAGGCAGATATCCACTAGGCGAATTCGTCCGCACGAATTCTAAATGAAGCCGTTACATTGGTTGAAAGCCACGTCACTTGAAAGGAGATCCGCCTTAAGCCAGTGGAAACACAGCATCAAAGCAACGTCAAAACGACATCATGTGCTGGTAGGAAAATAATATGAGCTACGTTCTACGTTTGATCATTTTCTCGTTACTTTTTCAAACAATGTTCTAACATTTCTAAAAAATAACAGGCATAAAGACAACCTCGGCATAAGGAATAAAGACAACCACGTTCCCAGGGCTTCTTCTCTCTCGACGTTTACGTCAAGAGAGAAAAAGCCCTGCAAATGAGGTTGGCATAAAGATTATGGATAAATTCTTTATATTTTGCATTGATTTTTATTTTTCTGCTCAAGATTAACACGTGACTACCACTATGTCATCTATAAACAAAATTCCACATATTCCGGCGTGGGTATAAGCGAACTTTGCGTTGTACCAACAAGAGTATCTATTTATCATTGTCATTGCATTTTTCTAATTTTAATTTTTAAAAAAGGCAATTCTAACTTGTAAAATAACAACATTATGAAATGATTTCTCCGTCCTGCAGTATCAAAAAACTGGGAAATAAATGTATTATTGAATGCTTTTTAAATTTTATTTTGTAGAAGATTAATGCAAAGTCTTTAAAAGCAACATAATTACGTGTATAGTTAATAGAGAGGGAACTGACGTGTAACGAGAAGAGGCGATTCTTTTCCTTCCCTTTGTAGTATAAAGCTACAGTTTGATAATATTATAATGACTTTGCTAATTTGTAAGTTGGAACATGTTAGGGTTAGATGAATCACAACCTTATGTGGTTATCGGAATATGTTAGATGTATCAAAACCTTATCCCTGCCGACATATGATGTCCGAACAACGACGTCGTTTTGGCGTTGTTGCGACGTTTTTCCGACGTCGTACACCTACTGGGATGACATTATATAAAAAAACTCGCTTTATCGGTTCTCTAATTTTACTGTACAGATTTCAAAGAAATTCAGGGAACAAATAAATACTCGTGACTAAAATTACTAATAATGATTAGCAACACGGTTAAACCAAGGCACGACCACGCCGTGACAGACTACCGGTCAAACCAAGTCACGACCACGCCGTGACAGACTATCGAATACGGTTCCATAATGTTCGTATTCCGAAGTCTATCAAATTGCAAGCTTAAGACGGAACTATGTCTTAACAAAAATTAATATCAATTAATTCCTAACAATTCCATCCCAACTCGAATGTTTAGTGTTTAGTGAGTGGTCAATTTGCTCAACCTACACAAGAGTATCTATTTATCATTGTCATTGCATTTTTCTAATTTTTCAATGAAATTCTTGAAGGCAATTCTACTTGTAAAAAAACAACATTATGAAATAATTTCTCATTGCATAAACAATGAGGCCTTTTATGAATTTTGGTGACTATAGGAGGGGGGCGCCAGTAGGGATAGGGTTAAGACTTTTCTTTTTGCAAACTCGACAAATTCTGGTGTTCCTAGCAGGCTAGTATCCAGGCTCTTGAAATATATTTGATTTTTTGTGTCTTTTGTTCTGCTACCTAAAATTTAAGGTGTTTTATCTAAGTGAAAATTCGGATTTTTTGCTTGAATTCTACCATGTCTTAAATATTTATATGAGTGCTTGTAGGCTAATATAGAATATTGGTATATTATGTCAATGACTTTGTTCACAGACGTTTAATCGTTGATATCATTTATGCAAAGTAACTATGTTATACCTAATGTCAAAATCAATTCTATTTCAACCGGGCTTTTTGTAAAAGTTATTTCCGGGACGGAATCCCCCCTCCATAACTTTTGAATGTCTAATAGCGATGAAACCTGACAGGCTAATAGTGTATCGTGAAAGAAATAATGTTGAAAAAAAAAACTTTTTTAGCTGATATCAGCATTTTTTCTATGACATCTTCACAAATATTCCATACTTAAAATTCAATTAATGAGTCTATTTATATAGATAAGGTATGCTATAATAAACACCATGATTATAAATAAGTCCACCGGTAAACATCGTCTAAACAATTATGTCGTTTAATTCATAGATGGTACAATGATGGTACAATGATGTCTTTTGACATTGATTTTGTTTCCTGTTTAAGAATCATCTTATCATACTTTACATATCAAGTAGGGACACAATGTCGGATCAATGTCGAAACGAAATCGCGATGTCGGCGTTGTTTCAATATTGATCCGACGGTGTGTGTCTGTAGGGACATATTTATGCCTTTTGTGTTCTAGTGGACAAAAACTTGTTTAAAGTCCACAGTTAAAACGCTAGAATAGCATTAAGTTTTCGCTCACTGGGTGAGATGCAAGTATAAAAGAATGAAAATAAATATACAGAAACTTATCCCAGTGGGCACACAACGTAGGATCAACGTCAAAACAACGTCGAATTATTTCGACGTTAATCCGACGTCGTGTGCCTGCAGGTATCATGTTCATTTACATATTAATCTCACCTAGATTTGTCAGGAAGCAAAATTTTCAAAATTTCAAACTTGAGTTTAGCTATTTATATTTTGGATATATCCTTTTTAGTTATGTTGGAACGTCACAGAGGATCGTTAATCTTTCGGTCAATTTGCAGAATTGAGTACATTTAAGTGAAATCAATTAAAATTATAATAAAGTGCAATATTTACTACTTTGTAAACGAACAAACAAATAACTTCAGCTTTAGATCAATTATAACGACCGCGCCGCCCTAACATAAAAGTTAATCGTGGCTCCATGCATACGTTTAAGAGACTCTACTTATTCTATAGCATGCGGCAAAATAAAAGCGCTTTAGTCGTTAGTTAAATTGAGTCATATAAGCTTAACAAACATATATAGGTACTCCACGTGTAATCCAGGTCGAGAAGACTTCGATTTGACGGCTAAACGCCAAAACGACGTCTTTTGGACGTTGTTTGACATCGAGTACATGCAGGGAAATGGCAAAATACTCCATACAATTAAAAATATTCGAGTATTTGAAGGTTTCATATTTGAACTAAACTCTTTGCTGATAGTCACCCGTATTTTCAATGTACTAACAATCATTCTTCTGTCATTTTTTAACATTAACATTACCCCCTGAACCATTAATATAAAATGGACATGCATATGATAAAACTGAATTATCAGGAGGTCATGATTTTCACCAACATAGTGGGCAAAAACTTGTTCTAGCAGTCGTTGGCGTTGGCGTTATTCTAGCAGTCGTTGGCGTTATTCTAGCAGCGTTATTCTAGCAGTCTTTACTGCGGACTTTGAACAACTTTTGTGTTCTGTTGGAGGAGAGTCTGTGTGGAAAGAATTTAAGATCATATTAATTGTTGAAAAAGTCAGAAATATCTACTTAAAGTTAGAATGAACGCCTGAGGCCATTTACCATGATTTTTTATATAAGATCGCTTGTATTCATATCACGCGTTGTTTACAAATTAAATTTTACGTATGCCTACGCAAACATATTTTATCATCCTCGATGTGTTTCCTCAACTACTGAGTCAAAATTAGCAATCTCTAAACACGAAACAAAGTCTAGGAAGTATATATTTAAGAATTGTTTTAGACAGCCGATCTTATGTCGCGTCTAACTTAATTAGGTGTAAGTGCGGCACAAAAATCGACATTCGCTTTATACCAATTTTACTTGTCGCGTCTAACTTAATTTAAAGGCGCTTTTCGAAAAAGCTTTCGAAAATGTAAAAACCATTCAAATTCATGTTCTCGCTACATAATTTTCACAGAATTAAATTAGACGTAAAAGCGAATATATCGCACTTCTGCTTTAACTTAGGCAAAACTTGCGGGACTTCAAAACGTCGCACTTAATTAAAACTTCGCTTTATGCAACCGCACTTATGTCCATCTTAATATCAAAACGCATTTGTATTAAGTTAGACACGGCGTAAAATCTAAAGCCACTATAAGGTGGACAATTACTGACCATGTCGATATTATCCAGTGAACAAAAACTTGTTCAAAGTCCACAGTAACATTGTTGTTTACAAATTCTAGCATGACTTTGAACAGATTTTTGTCCACAGGGAACTACCCATTGCCCACTGGGAAAACAGGCGTCAATAGTCTTGTAGTGCATTCCGAAATATAGTGGCCCATCAGAATGGCAAAAAACTTGTTTAAAGTTCACAGTAAAAACGCAAGAACAAAGTTTTTGCCCATTTGGAAGGTTTTATCTGTTTTATCTGTATTTTAACAGGTTCTAGTGTTCCCCTGGGGTGGAGAAAATCTTAATGTATCGCTATTGTATGAATTAAATGATAATAATAAATGATAATAATAATAACTAGATTTAAGCCCCCCCGCAAATTGCGAGGATCACATTTATTTTTTGTTCACTCTCAAATACATGATAATTTATTTCCTATGCCAATCTGGTCCGCATAATTGACAATTCTGGAATTTTACAGACCAGAATATATGTTGAAGTAAAGTGCCGGTGACAAAGTGTCATTGAAGCAGGACCTCTACTTTAAAAATTCGGCCCAGATTAAGTGGTTATTTTGCAAACAGCAAGCGATATCTGGTCAGCATAATTGACATTTTGGCAATTTTACAGGCCAGAATATTTATAGAAGCAAGTATGTGCCGATGACCAAGTGTCCTTGATGTAGGACCTCTACTTCAGATATTAGGCCCAAATTGGGAAATTATTTTGCAAAAAGCAACCAATATCTGGTCTGTATAATAGACATTTTAGGAATTTTACTGACCAAAATATTTGCAGAAGCAACTATGTGCTAGTGATCAAGTTTCGTCGAAGTAGCATCATTACTTCAGGATTTAGAGCCAAATAACTTTTTCCTGTGACATTTCAAAAAGGCTAATTGGGCCAAAAAGGGCCCAAATGTGATCTGGACACTAACCTCTTTGCGACGATCAGAATCTTTGAGTCATTTCCCGGTCGGATCCCAAAAAAAATAAATTGCTTATCTTTGGCATTTCGATGCATTCTAAACAATGGTAGATTAAAAAGTAGGTGAATATTTTTTATTTTCTTTAATACGTCAGATGACACACTGTTGCAATCGAAGTTCTATGCCAAATCTGTTTCTGATGCTTATTTTACATAACAAGTCACGTGTGAAATGTTTTTTTCATCAAAACATTATACTCATGCAAAATATGAATTCCATATCCAAGATAAGCTATGACGTCATAAGTATGAAACAATAGGGCCAGGTGCCCTATTGCTAATAGCCCCCCCCCCTCCCCCCTTATCAAAGCCCTAAAAAGCCTAAGCTTAAAGTCACTTGTTTTGGTTAAAAAAATTATTTGGATCTCAAACTATTTATTGTGATGAAAGAAACAAATCCTGAAAGTTTTATTCCGTAAATTCCGTATGCACTTATCATAACGTATCGACCCGGTAGCACACGATTAATAACCCTATCCATACAAAGAAGGATGAGGGGTGGGAGACCCCACATTCGTAACCATACAGCAGTCGAAGACATAAACTATGGCGTTTGGTAGGAAATAAACATATCGGTACTTGTAGAAAGAAAAGAAGAAAAACTTATTCCAAATATCACATTAGAAGATCCTTATAAAAGTAAAAAAAGCATTCCAATAAACAACGAAATAGAATAGCATGTTTACATTCGTTCCCATCGCCATCTTGTTCCTTTTCTTTATGATCATTATCTCTTTTATCAAAACTAACTATGTTGTGGCTAGTTATTATGGAGATTGTGGCAGTGTAAAGCAACTATTTGCGATTAAAACCGGCTTCGATTATCTCCATTGGACTGTATCGTGCGAACATTTGTGACGCTTTACGTGAAGGCAATTAAAGTTCGAAATTAGAATATCGGATTATCGAAAGGGAACGTTTGGCCAAATACTAACCAAATAAAGAAACTTTAATTGTCAATATCTCTGTAACAGATGGATCAAATGTTCCCAAACTTTCTGAGGATATTCCTGTGTATAATCTCTTAAGGTAGAGCTATTAAAGCGGACATTTTACAACATTTTCAAAAGTGGTTATGTGACTGTAATAGGGTTAACTTCCTTGGTCCTTAATATTAAATTTACAATAAATCTAAAAATAAAGCTCTAGGGACTTTCCAAGATCATTTGCCGTATTTACGTTTCCTGAATCGATGCTCGCCAAAGTTTGCAATAGTCTCATAAATTATATCCATGATTTACTGGGGGATAAAGAGGAGAAAAAACGTTATATTTCACTCCAAGAACAATTTAAACAAAATAGAAAAATCTTGATCGGTCAAAAAAAGTAGTTAGCTACGGTTAAAATAATGACGGTCATGAAAATTATTTTCGGTTAATAAATGATCTGAACCCTTTTTATATCTAATATGCGTGTTTTGTTTCCCTTCGTTTTTTCTGAAATTTTGTGAGTTTCTCGAAAGTTTTGTAGCGCAAAATTTTCTATGAAAATTTCTAAATAATGGCTTTCTTTGGGGGTAACGTTTTTATTGTCCGGGGGTAATACATGAAAATTATGCATTGCACCATATACTAGCCTGTTTCGCAGACCCGCCCCGCGGCGAAAAAGTGTCAAGTTTGTAGTACAGGCTACCATATACATCTTCTGCATAGTTTATTGAAGTTAATTTTGCATGATTTTACTATAAACATCAAATTACATAACGTTTTTAACACGTCATTTTAAAATTTACATACCAGAGTATGTGTATTTTACAGACCAGACCACCTGAGAACCGTAGGGCGTCATACGGGATGGTATGACGTCATGCACCAAATTTTTAATTGATTTTTTTGTTTCTTTTCGGTTTAACTGGGAAACTTTCAAGCTTAAACTCTTACTAGTTTAGGAATTATAGAGGGGGGAACGTTGTTCTAACGTTATTTTGCTGACTTTGGCATAATACATTCTTTTCACGAGCCCACAAAGCGCCTAGGCTTAATAGAGTTAAACTAGCCAAAAAAAACCATTTACCGTCAAGAAAATGTATTAACGATCAAGAAAAAGCAATTACCGTTACGAAAAAGTATTAAACGGTCAATGGTTAATACCTGTCTATACCTGTTTTCGATTTTCATCAATATTTTAAGAGTACTCAGTTTAGTGAATTGTCCTTTTAGAGAAATATTTAGCTAGTATATAATTTATTGAATCTTCGAATTCGCTAAATTCGCTAAAATAATCCTTTTTCTAACTGTAAATTTTGTTCTCGTTTTTTTCATTTTTTGAGATAAAATTCTCTTTATATTTTTTTCATATTTTAAAAAGAAATTATTTTTGCATAAAAAAATATCCTTTTAAATTTCTTATTTTTTAAAAAGAAAATATTTTCGCATAATGAGAAATTTAAAAAGATATTTTTTAATGCAAAAATATTTTCTTTTTAAAAAATAAGAAATTTAAAGGAGATTTTTTTATGCGAAAACAATTTCTTATTCTTAATGTCATCAAAAAACATATAGCGTTGAAAAAATATGACGGTGCATTATCACGCAGAGTTTTTTGTAAGTACTTCTTTCCTCAGAAATTTTCATAAACAATAAGAACAAGAAAAAAATATTGAAAATTGGACCATGTAGTTTTTAGTTTGTTACTACCAAATACGAATATGATTGTTCTTTGAGATAAATATTTCAAAGTTGTAATAAATACATTTAATGCAAAAAGCTTGAAGTTGAATGCAAAACGTTTGAAGTTGAATATCAAATGCTTGAAGTTGAATGCACAATCCTTGCAGTTAAATTTAAAAAGCTTAAAGTTGAATGTAAAAAGTTAAAGTTGAATTTAAAAAGGTTGAAGTTGGGTTGAAGTTGCTTGAGTTGAATGAACCTGGGTTGACGTCGTTTTGACGTTATTTTAACGCTGTTCCGACGCCGTGCCCCGGCACAGTTTTAAATGGAAAGGCTTGTAACATCGCAATTGAATCCTTCAGTTTTTAAGGTACACACTCGTACCTTGAAATCGAACCTATAAAGATTACTACTTTCTAGCCTCATCGTTGTTGAGTTGGAGGAGGTATTATAGTATTAGA
Source organism: Neoturris breviconis (assembly GCA_032360805.1). NCBI lineage: Eukaryota > Metazoa > Cnidaria > Hydrozoa > Anthoathecata > Pandeidae > Neoturris > Neoturris breviconis. Next base: position 25,977 of record JAULBZ010000097.1, read on the forward strand.
CAGATTGTATTTTTTTGTAATAGTTTTTTAAACCATAAATGTATTTTCTTAAGAGAAACAAAATAAGAACTTGTTCAAAGTCAACAATCCCAATGGGTAAGAACTTGTTCAAAGTCAACAATCCCAATGGGTAAAAACTTGCAGTAAAGTCGCTAGAATAGTTAACAGATGAAAACGATGCGTTGACTGGTCAATGTAGAACTTGTTGCAATGCAATAACTCTCTTTTGTGCAAGGCCCTTCACATAAAAGAAGTTTTTGCATTGCAACAAGTTCTACTTTCAGCTAAAAACGCCTTGTTTTCATGTATTTATGAATCGGTCTATTGCCTTCTTGCAGAGATGCCACTTTTGCAGCAAGCATGGGAAATTCTAAAATTCATGACGTATCTGAGCGGTCAAAACAAACTCGTAAATATAATTAGATAATACGCAGAGCAAGAAAAACATAATCTTACTAATTAATTAAAATAATTATTTTAATATAAATGAACTTTAACGAGAGTACTAATCACATGCACTTTTGCATACCGTATCGCATCAAATAGATGCCGGGGGCGTCTACTTAATTTGTAGGTATGTTAATGGGGCGTATATTCAAAAGAAGAGGCTATATCCTCATAGCATACGCCAGACAGTCCCCTTAAATAATAAGTTGCTATACGCTACAACAAACGCTGTTCTATTTTTATTACTGCGGACTTTGAACAAGTTTTTGCGCACTGGGGTTACTTACGTAATGAATATTAGGACTTGTGTTGAAAGATTTTATTGGGTGGCGGAATCATGTACTATATAATTTAAAGACAGCTTTCATAAGAACATTTTCAGTGGACATACGACTTCAAACCAACGACAAAACAACGTCTTGTACTGACAGGGGTTTAGTCTATATCTTCATTTCTACTCTAAATTTATTACATTATGAGACAGTCCAACAGATATTGTGTATTTGTTCTTTTTCGTATTTAGGGCGTAATATTTCACCAAAGGCGGATCGCCATTAGGCGAATTCGTTCGCTTGAATTCTAAATAAAACCCAGTGATGTCAAGTGACGTCCGAGTGTTTAATTAAGGCATTACAATAGTCAAATAAATTCGTTAATAAATCAGAGCAAGTATCCTTAACCTGCAAGTATGCGGAATTATAAAAGTCATGACGTTATAAATGGTAAAAAAAACTCATAAAAGTTATATTTGTGTAATTGGATAATACGTAGATCAAATATACATAATCTTACTAATTAAGGATATTGTCGTCCAATCGAATAAAATCTACAATCTTGGACACTTTGCAAATTTTGACGAGCAATACACGCCAAAAATAAAACAAAATTGCGGGAAAGGACCTCGAGAAATCCCTGAAGATGTTAGTGCTAGTGAGTTCATGTTTGTACAAGCTTATCTAGTGAGGTTCTTGGATATTAAATGATGGCAAACAATCACATATGTATAATATTGGTCATTCATAACAAACAAACTTGGAATGAAGTTAACGTTTCTTTATCTAAATTAATACAGAACTATGAAATTTTGTGTGGATAGATGGATGTATGGTTCGTTTGCAGGCCTCATTTGGACTTGTTTTTGCCTTATTTGCCCTTTTTTAACGTCACGATATACCCGGGATTTATAACCATATTTGGAGCTTGCTGTAGCAAGATTGCAAATTTACTAAAGATACATTTGGCACAATAACTGGCTTATGCCCTGGGACCCTGACCCAAGTGAGAAATTATAATTTAATTAAAGCTACACACACACAGTATTTTGCAATAGTTGAAGAACATCAGAATACCTGTTTAAAACTGAAAACAGAATGGAAAAATATTACCTAGAACTCTTTTAATCGTAGATCTAATAATATGCTGATTTTGGACAGAATATGTTACTTCGAAATATTTGTGATGTCGTCATCAGAAAAAGGCTGACGTCAGCAAAAAAGGACCCAAGGTGAAAATTTAATTATATTGTTATATTTGCTAATTATGAAGGTTTTTATCAAGTATTACAAAATAAAAAGCTGTTATAATGCCTTGTAGACCAAAAGATTAGGAAAGATTAGCAAAGTGAAATTTGTGCAAAAATTCGGAATTTCAACTTTGACAAAAAAAGCCTTAAAACTCGATTAGCAAGAAACGGCATTGAAATTTAAATTTGTTTCAAGAACCTGGATCCTCAGTCCTTAAGTCTAGTTGATAAATCACCTAGGTAAATCACTAGGGCATTCCCAAGGTCGCTTTTGACAATTATGTTGATTTTTGTTCATGAGGTCACAAAGGTGGAGGCAATTTAAACTAGATTTTTATGTACAATTTTAAGATCAATCAGAAGAAACAATCCTAAGTGCAGGTACACCTGGAGTAAAATCATAATTCTTAAATTTGGTTTCCTAGCTTTAGCAAATTTAAGCAGGACTGTGTGTGGTTTTACTGTTTATATATGTTTCCTTATGTTCGGCTGCATTTTGCAATTGTCGGATTTCTTTCGGATTTTTAGACCATAAGTTTGGTATTTTGCAATAGTTGAAGAACATCAGAATACCTGTTTAAAACTGAAAACAGAATGGAAAGATATTACCTAGAACTCTTTTAATCGTAGATCTAATAATATGCTGATTTTGGACAAAATATGTTACTTCGAAATATTTGTGATGTCGTCATCAGAAAAAGGCTGACGTCAGCAAAAAAAATTATTTTTATGATACACTATTATCCTGCCAAGTTTCATCTTTAGACTATTGGTGTTTTTAAAAGTTATGCTTGAAATGTTCAAAAAAGCCCGACCTGAATAGGGTTTAATTCTCGCAGTGGAATAGAGATATTTTTTCGGAATTTAGAATTAAAATTTTGGTATTTTCTAAGATTTTTTCAAAAAACCCGAAAACTATGTGAAAGAACATTTAAATACCTACCCAAAACTGCAAACAGAATGAAAAAAACTTTTGTATAACTCTTTTAATCAAAATTCTAAGAAAGTATAGATTTTAAAGAAAATGGGCCATTTAAAATTAATTGTAATGACGTCATCAGAAAAATGCTGACTTCGGCAAAAGATATTTAATACCATTTTGTTCCTTTTATAATAGACTATAATATAAGGGTAAGAGAGTGGGTGCAAAGACAAGTTAATCATAGACATCCAGCCCTCACATTAGATTATATTTCTAAAAACCTACATAAACGAATCTTCCTTCTTTTTAGAGGAGTCAAACTGCATAAGGGCTTGAAATGTTACCTTTTCGTTGAATGTGGTCAAATCCTTATAGAAATCAAATGTTAAAAATTATCTAAGTCTTCAGTTTTAGAACAAAATCAAAAAATAAATGGCCAGCGTTCTCGTAATATATCCTTGAATACCAATACCAATTTCAAGATGGTACCACGGTCCATTGGACCAAAAATAGACCCTTTTTGCCCGAAACTGGATCTAAAGTGGATGAAAATCGAAAACATTTCTCCTCGCATGCTGTGGTACCCAGTTTGAAAATAGTGGCTCTTCGGAAACATGGCCTATTAAGAAAAATAGAGCTCTGATGGCACCGAAAGGTGATAGTATAGCCCATCCAAACTTCGTTTGGCGGGCTAAAAATGAACGCGTAAAGTATTGCCTTTAATCTTGTTGTTAAATTGAAAAACGTTTCCAATAATTTGGTCAATTAAAAATTCTAAACGCCTCCACTGCTACATTTTCATAGCATTAACCCATCCAAAACTATTTGGTCGGCTACGTATCAGATGGCTTAATCGAAAAATATCATTAAAAATAATTACAGGAACTTTCGCGTAGTTTTATGGAGTCATTCGATAGAAGAGTGGGTTAGATGAAGGAGGAGTTGTCAACCACAAGAAACCTAAAGACTTCATTCCTTGATTCAGTTCAAAACAATCGATACCTCTGGTGACACGTGACGCTTTTTCAACGTGGAAAAGACTTTAATTTGACGTTTTAACGTCAAAGCAACGTCTTTTTTACGTGAAAAAAACGATACGTGCCCATTGAGAACTAATCTAAAGAATGAAACATTTCGATTTCACTTATTAATAAAATACATACCAATAACAAACAAGAAGCCGAATCGGCTTGAAAAATTACGCTTTTTGCAATATAAATTTTGAAACAAAGTGTCGGCAAGCAACAGGTTAGACTATTAAATTGTCTTTCACCCGCGTTCAGGAATCGCAGGCATCCGGGAATTGTGACCAATGAGTGAAAAGTACGAATGAGCACGAGGTGCGAAATAGTATAATAACTCGGACTCATTCTAGCTCCGCACCGCAGTCTCAGATCATCACCTTCCACTTACAGCAGCTTTTCTTGTACCATACTTAATTGCGGCATCTCGTTGCCTCTTTCGATTAAATTGGGTGACACATAAATCAAACTCATAAACCTACTCATATTGTCTGGGTTTACCGTTTTTATTTATAAAAACTGACTCTGCTTCCCAATTGTGAGGTTTAAACACAGTCTGGATCTAATCCCTAATCTCTTCATATTCAATTAATCGACTTTTGAAGATTATGCTAAACAATGTTTTATCGTAATTTTCAAATTCAGATCTATTGGGTTCTTTTTCAACAATACTTCACAATCTGAGGAATGAATGTCCTAAGAACACTACAATGTCCCAAGAGTCCGAGTCTGGCTACTTCGTAGAAAATTGCTAAATTCACATTTGGAGATTACGTTGAGAGAATACGTAAACATTGGAACTCAGACTTCACGCGGCCTAGATGTAATCTAGAAATATGTTTCGAAATTCGTATATCTATGCTAAACCTCAATATATTCACAAGGGTGATTTTGTATTTTTATCGTATTGTGATTATAGCCAATAGAAATAATATTATTGTTCTTCATAGTTTTCAAAAAACTTCATAAACTATATGAACCGTGCAAATAATATACTCCGAAAACGTGCAAAACGATTTGTAAAAAACAACTATGTAGTACACTCTTAGTCCGTCAAGACAAAAGTTAAACACATACTAAATAAACATCGCGGCTTTATTGCGACAACGTATCAAAATCAGTAAATTTTACAGAGAGAATAGTCATATATAAATGCATTATTCCTTATTCGTGCTGCTTCTCTTTCTGAGGATATGTTACTAGGCCTTCGAATCCTAGATAAGTCAAATGAGCCTAAATATAAACCGCAATTCATTTATCTAACTCATCATAAATTTGAACAGCCTGCGGGGTATATAATGCCTGCAGGAAATCACAAAAGTTACCTGACCACGAGGCGTGATTTAATAAATTCAATTGATTAGCCATATTAAGTATTGGAAATTGATATCCAATTGCGTCCGGTTAAACCCACATACATCCCCACTCTGCACTCTGTAGTGTCTAATAGTGTATATGTACCTGAGATTTATTACGATATTCCTTCTGCGCAATATTATCAGTGACTCTTTAGTGTTTCTAAATATAGTTTGAGTTTCAATTGAGCATTGTGTAAATTGTTGAATATTTTAAGATGTTTAAGAGCATATTAAAACTTCCAATTATTACTACATTTTGTACCGTGGCCCATAGGTGACATTTATCAATGTCGCCGAAAATAACAAGCGGGAAACATTTGCCGCCTGTTATAACGAGTGGGAAGTGTTTCCCGCCTGTTATAACGCGCGGGAAACGTTTCCCGCCTGTTATAACAAGCGGAAAGTGTTTCCCGCCTGTTATAACGAGCGGGAAGTGTTTCCCGCCTGTTATAACGAGCGGGTAACGTTTCCCGCCTGTTACAACGAGCGGGAAGTGCTTGCCGCCTGTTATAACGAGCGGGAAAAGTTTCCCGCCTGTTATAACGAGCGACAAGTGTTTCCCGCCTGTTATAACGAGCGAGAAGTGCTTGCCGCCTGTTATAACGAGCGGGAAAAGTTTCCCGCCGAAAATAACAAGCGGGAAACATTTCCCGCCTGTTATAACGAGCGGGAAGTGTTTCCTGCCTGTTATAACGAGCGGGAAATGCTTCCCGCCTGTTATAACGAGCGGGAAGTGCTTGCCGCCTGTTATAACGCGCGGGAAACGTTTCCCGCCTGTTATAACGAGCGGGAAACATTTCCCGCCTGTTATAAACGAGCGGGAAGTGCTTGCCGCCTGTTATAACGCGCGGGAAACATTTCCCGCCTGTTATAACGAGCGGGAAGTGTTTCCCGCCTGTTATAACGAGCGGGAAATGCTTCCCGCCTGTTATAACGCGCGGGAAGTGTTTATTCCCGCCTGTTAGTTTCGGTGCCGGCAATTGCTGCACATGTGATCGCAAAAGACAAGATGGCTGACGAAGACAACAACAACGAGGGCTGCAGCGTTGAAGTGGTAGGTTGGTTTAGTGTGTATTTTTATAGTTCCTGGTGTTAGATATTATGTTGTTGAGTTTGTTAATTCTTATTTTTGTTGTTCTTGCTACGATTTGCTTAGTTTTTCTTCTTTCCAACATTTAGGAGCATAATATTGGACTTTTTTATTTCTTGTTTTGCTCTCATCATCAATCACACACACGACCTCCCCTCCGACAAGTGAGCTCCAGTACAGGATGTTTTTGCAGTTGGCCGTCAATAAAAAACATAAAGAGTATAAGTACTGTATGTAAATAACCTATATTCAATAAACACAGTGTAAAGAGACAGATAGGTCTAAGACTAATACTTGCAAACATGCAAAAAATGTTGTGTTGCTGGCATTATTGTAGCTGGATATTCACAGTGCTGTCCGGGGATTCAAATGAAACTATTGATTACTACCCCAGACTTTGTACAGGGGTGTACAGGGGGATTTTCTTACTTGATAAAGTCCAAGAATATAACCCCCGGAACCCGGACATGTCCTTGGCGGCGGTTGGTCCACGGTCTTTTGATGGGAAAACTTTACCCCTGACACCCCCGTGAATGTCCAGGGGATCGGCACCCTCCTGCTACTGGCTATTTCCATCGTAACTACACAAAACTCCTACAGTTTCTTCTTACAGACTGAATTGTTTTATTTTTTTATTTTTATTTATTTTCCTATTTATTTTTTTAATACTGTATAGCTAGCTATATAAAGGTTTCTCTTCCATAATTTAAATTGTTAATTTACAATTTTCTCAGCTGTTAGCTAGCTAGAGAGCTCGCTCTAGCTATCGTAAAAATAGATATAGTAATATATATCCTAATACTTTCCTGAAAAATTTATACTTTTTATCCCTCATTTTAATGTTAAAAAGGTCAAAAATTTATTTTTATATATTGCAAAGATACTTCGATTTTTGAAACTTTGTCTATCAAATAAAAATAAATAGCTAGCTATTATACTGTAAGTTTGATTTACTGCAAATGCATATACAACTTCCACTTTTGAAAATACAGTTATAGACAAGTTTTTATACTGCAAATCAAATATCTGTATACGTTCATTTGTTAAAATATGTGCAATGTAATCCACAATCCAGGATGCCATTACATTGCATTCTGAAATAGAACTTTAATAGAACATGAAATATTCTTTTCTATCACTTTTTCACAGTAGAATTGTACAGTAGGAAATTTTTTGCTTTTTTACAACTACATGTTGATTAATTTAATGTCTTCTGTTTATATGTAAACTTTAAAAATGTATATATATATAAACTTTAAGTATATATGCTTATTTTGTCTAAAATTACACCTATGACTGAAGGTATACACCAGAACTTATACTTAACCATATTAGGCTTAGGTAGGGGAGCATCCTAGTAAATAGTGCATAACTTTTTAAAAAACAGAAAAAACAGTTTGCTTTTCTTCGGCATTACGATGATTTCCAAAAAATGGTAGACCAAAAAAAATAGGCAAATATTTTTCTATTTTCTTTAATATGACATTTTTTAATATGACATACAGTATGAACCACCAGATCTTTATTTTTAAAAACAACATTCTTTGCTGTTTTTAATCGAAAATGTTTTTTTAATGGAAGATTAAGTTCTTTAATCACCGTAAATTAATAGAAAACTTTGTTTTCTGATTTTCACTGTCTACTAAAGATTAAAATTGCTGAGTTCTGCATTTTTGTTACAATGTCTAGAATTTTTTTATAATTTCAAACTTTTTCAAAACTCATCATCATATACACCTAGCCCAAAATACAAATTTTAGTCACCACAGTAATTTGACTAATGAAAATAAGTTGTCGATAAATGTCTCAAAATATTTCTCAGGCGTCACAAAAATTTAACGTTTTGTGGTACAGTATATACACCAAGAGAAAAATATTTTTTTAAGACATTATTTAGTTCCAATATGAATTAGAAATATAATGACAATAAAACCTAAGTAAATGTTGAAAGCTCACTTGTGTTTTTATTTTCTAACATGACTTTGTCGCATCTATACACACACATACAATAAAACTTTCTATATGATAAATAGAGGAAGTTTTTTTTAATACAGCGAGAAACCAATATTTCTGCTTTTAACACATCTTTTAATGATTACAAAGAAACTGTGCTTTAAAATTGTACAGCCTAACTACATGGCATATATACATATGTATATCCTAGGATTAATTCAAGGAAGCACAGTTAGACTCGTTATTAATCGATGGTAGCTAAACGTTCTTTGTTTTTTTTTAGGTTTGTACCCATCTAATCTCACGAAATGTTGAAAATGACATTGTGCAAAGCTTTAGAGAGAACAAGGTAAGAATTTATAGAGAACTGAATTTCAATTTTATAATACACCCAAGGTAATTTAAAGTTTTCTATAGTATAAAAGTATAAGAGGTGGTGCTTACTCAAGGGTCCGCGCCATATTGCAAGTGCAATGATGTACTTCCACATTTTAGAACAACATTCTACAAAAACTAATAACTTTTTTTTGTATATATAAGATTTCACAACACTCTTCTTCCTGTACCTAAAAGTATATATTTTATATATACTTAGTGGTGGTTATATATATTATATCATTTATAATTTTCAGATGGACAAAGACGCATGTTGGAATGCTGCTGAAGAAGATCTTATTTCTTTGGGATTGTCATCAAAAGGTGACATTATCCATTTGAAAAGTTTCTGCATGCCAATTGATCATGTACACCCAAAGACTTTAGCAGAATCTGTTAAAGAAACTTCATGTGAGCGTATATCTGGGAAAGGAAAACGAAAACAAGGACATAACCGCAGGAAATCCAAAACCGTTTACATTGGTTGGCTTAATTACAATTTTTTGAAAAAAAATTACAGCTCAGTTCGACAAGCAAAGGGAGGTGGTGTCCGAACAGAAACGTTTACCAATGAAAGTACGTTAGCAGATGTACTACAGAGGATGAAGCAAATTTTTTTTCCTCAAGGAAAATCCATGTTTGGAGAATTAAATGCTATGGAAGTAGGAATTGGTACCCACAAGGATGGGATTGTTGATATTGATTATAACCAAACGTTATCAGATTACATACACGAAAAAAACTTCAGCAAAACAAGACTGTATCTTCTATCTAAGAAACTTTCCAGCAATCAAATAGTAAGGAAATACAATGAAACAATTAGTCTAGACAGTGAAAGTGAAGATGAATTTCAAGTACATTCTCGTCCATTATTGGGATCCACAAGAGAACGAGAACAATTGTTTCAGAGCATGGAAAACGATTATCAGGAATCGCTGAAAGCCGATAGGGAAAAGGATGCGGAAAAAAACAGGCAACAGCGGTTAATGGAAGAACGTAGAAGTTGCGTTGTTGAAGATAAGATTGAAGAAACTATGAAAGAAGAAGGATTAGAAACTTTAAGATTATCGAGATTGGAGAGGGTACATGATGAACCTGATTTAGCACAACCCCATGTAATAGTAACTGTGAGACATACCATTGTTGGTAACAAAGTTCATTTTTTCAAAGACCAGGCTTTAATGAGTGAAGTCTATGACTGGGTTGGGTCACTATGTAGAACCCCAGAACATTTCATGCTCTTAGACTACTCAGGAAAACCTGTGCTTCCATATCACATTGCAATTTCCGGAATGTATAATGTAAGAGAGGAAGATTCACCAGTTAATATGTCAGCAGAAGGGACAGTCGCTTTTTCTGGATATGGAGTTACGCTAGATGATACACCCAACGAGATTTTGAAAGATCCGTGTGATGAATTTTGGTCTTTGAAGAAGATGCAAGATGATGAACGTAATAATTTGCAAGATTCGAAAGAATTTTATGTTAATAGAGATAACATATATGCAGATATGATAAAACTTTATTCGTCACGTGGGATAACAAAATTAATTCCATGCATTCTGTTTAATAATGAGGATGCAGTTGGGGATGGAGTAACTCGTGATGCTTATTCGTTATTCTTTGCTAAGTGGTATGAGCAGTTTGAAGGTGACACTGAATGTGTCCCATTGACAAATTGTAACATGGAACATATGCAAATCGTCGGAAAAATTATCACGCATGCTTTTGTTTGTTATAACATTTTTCCTATAAAATTGTGTAAAAGTTCCTTAAAACAGGCTCTGTTTAGCAGTGTCAGTGATGATGAACTGTTGAAATCATACTATAATTATTTGCCATTTCGAGAATCGAATAAAATTCAGGAATTCTCAAGAGGCACAAATATACATGAATATCAGCCTATAGTGGATATTTTGAGTGAGCACAAAGTTTTTACAAAGCCAAATCCAGACAACGTTATTCAGCTTTGTATTACTGCAGCTAACGTTTGTTTAATTAGACTGCCCATGTTTGCAATGCAAACTTTGTCAAAAAACATGGGAAGTATTTGGAGCAAAGTTTCAGAATCAATGTTCGATTCCATATACCAATTTACAGTACCTACTGCTGAGTCCGTTATCGAGTCAATTAGCGCTGTTGAAACACAGCAACACGATCAAAAGATCACTACTTGGCTACATCGCTTTTTGAGGTCATCTAATGAGGAAGAAATATTTCTCTTTGTTCGATTCATCACTGGATCCACAACTCTCTTGCCCGGTGACATTATCAAAGTTCAGTATATTGACCAGCCTGAAGATTTTCTTCGACCTACTGTTGCAACATGCTTTAAAATTCTTTATTTACCAAGACAATATCATTCGTTTACGAGTTTAAGAGATAATATTTCAAAACATCTACATGAACCAGACTCATGGGTTGTGCATGATATTATGTAAATGATTAGTTTCCTTTGATCATCTTTACTACCATATCTGCAGTATTCTTATATTTTGTTTTTGAGATTATCTTTATATCAAATGTCTGCTGTTTCCTTATTTCTACAGCATGTTATATAATCTAGTAGGCACACACTGTCTGATCAACGTTTATCAACGTCTAGCCGACGTCACAACATGACGTTGACGTTGTTTTGATTTTGACCCGATATCGTATGTCCACTAGAATAACAATCTTTTTTTATATATTATATGCATTATTTTATATGCAGTTTATTTTGTTTTGTTTTTTCAATTTATTTTTCTTCTTACAAAGTGAGCTAATGCTATGCCTTGAGATAACAGCTTGTGAATATTTTTTCATTCAGCTATTGCAATTGTTTTCAAGTTATTTTAGGGGTGTTCTCATATGATATCACATACTTACTGTACAAAATAATAACACTTAACTCATTGACAAGGTTTATCTTTATAACAAAATGTATACTGATTCCTTATTTCTCCTGCATGTTATGTAGCCCAGCAGGCAATTACCGTCAGATAAATGTTTAAATGGCATTAAAGCGACGTCACAACATGACATGACGTCGTTTTGACATTGCCCTTTTACTCACTGGGTTATAATCTCTTTTTCATGCTATATGCTTTATTTATATGCAGTTTGTTTTGTTTTAGCTTTAGCTTTTGTTTTTCTTCTTACAAATAGAAACAATGTTATGTTCATGGAGTCAATACCGTTTAACACTTGCAAATGTTTTCCATTTATTTACCCAATGTGCTTGTCACGTAAGATTAGGAATTCTTTTTATATGCATAGATAACTTCGACTTTCTGGGCATTGTTCCTATTTTTCTGTTTTCAAGCAGATTTAATTTTATAATCAGTTAAAATGAATCCTCAACTCATGCATATGCATTCATAATTTGCAAACTGTTCCACTATTTAATCCCGGATCCTATTATATATACTTCATAGCTATATTTATTTGTTTATATTTTAAAACCTAGTTCTCATATATTGAGAATATAGCTATCTGGGAATTTTAACACATTTCTTCCGTGTCTGAGACAATCGGTTATCATCATCATTGACGATATCTAAGATTTTTACGATTTTAAAACTTTGGCGCTTAAAACTTCACGTTTGGAACTATTTCAGACTGGGAGGATAGCCGATTATCCCCGACCTGTACATCACAATGGGATTTTTACCATATATGAGAATTAGACTTTAAGTTGACTTTAACTTGTTCAACAAGATTTAGTATGGAGCTATAAATCCTCCAAAGGAAACCTTATAATCTCACTCACGCTCATTGTATTGTACTTATACATTAATTCTTGATATATTACATTACAGACACGGTTGAAAAGTTTCTCGAATTTTGTTTCATAGGATTATACATTGTTGATAATATTTTTTATAGTAGCGTAGTAGTAGAGAGCAAAGCATTTATTTATCTTACCATTAAAACATTTTTGTTAAAACTGCTTACAAGCTGAATTGTTGTTACTGTATGATTATCCCTTGTTTCTTTTGAATCTTTTATATATCTTAAACATGCAATATGCAGGAATGTAAGACATTCATTGCCTTTAGTTTTAAGTAATTTACTTTGCCGGCCTTGCGGATGCAATAGAAAATCACTGGCTCGTAATACTTTAAATTTTTGGCGAGAACATATTTTCGAGGTAAATCGCCAAAAAATTGTAATGATCAAAAACTTATGCACAAGAAAATAAAAATTAATTAAACTTCTCGAATACACTCTTGGCAGAGAATGCTTTCAAAGTGTAGTTTCTTTGAATGATATTGGTCCCCCAAGTTTTCTAGAATTTCCCGATTCTGAAGCTCGATTTTCTCCCCGTCGATGTTCATATGGTCCCAATCTTCAGAACCAGTCAATGAAGCATTGTTATTGATATTAATCGAATTTCGAGAAAATATATACCCGAGAAAAGTTTTCGAAACTAAATTCGCGAAAATAAATTCCGGAAAATTAGCAGAAAAATGATTCGATCGCTAAAATGAAAAAATAATATTACACAAAAAGGAGGGTCTGTTAAAATGTGAAAAAAAATGTTAAAATGGGGGGGTTGAGGCTCGGTTGGTTGGCGTTTTAGGGAACTTATTTTCGCGTGGACGAATTTTTAGGGTTTTAAATTTCGCGATGCAACAAATGCGTTAGGAATAAGAAACTTGAGAGTAATGCCATTTTTAAGTAAAAAAATGTTTCTTCAGTGTTTCTAAAAATATCTCTTTATCTGTCTATATGGCAGGTATGTGCTACCGTATTCCACAGCCGCCAGCGTTTTCCATTAGACGGCGAGTTTAAGTGTATTAATTTAGCGAGTACTAATTTTTGCTGACGCAAAATTTAGAATATTTAGCGTATACAAATGTTTGCGGACGTTAAAAAAAAAAACCCGAAAATTTCCATTTGTCTGATGATCTAGGAGTGATAATAAACTTTTACGTTTCTCATCATTATCGAGCTGTAAAAGTTTTTTTGGGCGAGTTTTTTCCGGGGATTAATTTTCGCGGAAAACCAAATTCCTGACATTTTGCCTTTATAGAGTATGGAAAAATACGCTAACAAGTCTGGAGGTGGGGTGAATTCCAAAAATTTTAATTTTAATTGACCTATTTGAAGTTAGGAAAAGGTTGAGATTTCAACTTATTTCGCACAGTGATTCCGGAGCATTGCCATAAAACCGCGAGAAAAGGGTGGATTCGCCCTCTCCCCACCTCCAGACCAGACATGGTTAAGGTATATTCGAGGTTGTACGGTGTATTAGATAGAGAGGAAAAACTACAAATTATTTCGATTGGTACGAATTTTACATTTGTAACCAAATTATTATCAAATACCACTGTAATGATTGACAGAGTTCCAACATTTTTTTAGGGCAAACTACACATTCAACGATTTTCTCTGCTGAGTGCTTCCAATACTCTAAAAAATAATGTTGAAGTTCCGCATCTTTGTAGTTGTTTCATGTTTCTACAAAGTATCAATCTCATCCAATAATTTTATCAAAAGCTGCTCCGCCTGATCTTTATTTGACGGAAAAGAAATTTGATTATTTGACATGATTATTGTTGCCAATTGCAAAAATTCTACACTACAGCCAAAAACAGGTGGTGGTGAACAAAACTGCGAAGCTTCTGTGAGATCTATTGTAGATACTGGCAGTCCACCTTGATCCCCAGTTACTCTGGATGGGAGATAAAATAGAACATCTGGTCGACCACCTGGGCACTCAGCACGACTATTTGATCGAATTCTGTGACTATTCCATAAAGCTAATAGTTCATTCAGCTCATTTTGAAGAATATCCATAAAACAAAATCGGATAGCTTGGAGGTGATGTGGTAAACTTACATCAATTATTACTTTCTCTTGTAAATCCTTGAAATAGTTAATCCACCAATTCATACCATTTTTCCTGAATTGAGACCACCAGCTTTCAATTCTTTGATTGCTAGTTGATGGTCCGTATCGAAAACTTTTTTGTCCCGACTGTGAATCTGAATGATTCCTGCGAAAATATCTTTGAATACCACCTAAAACAACATTCTCAGAGCCTCTGTCGGTTCTTATAACTCGAGGAATGGTTCCGAGAACTTTTACAACCTTCAGAAAATACGCGCCAATAACTTCAGGATCATTATTGCCTGGTCCAACTTTAAGCCAAAGCATCTTTCGGCTGTAACCATCAATACAGCCGTGAATAGCGAAACCAAACGGTTTTAATTTGTCATAGCCATCAACATGCCACGACCAATTTGGTCCTTTACAGTGATAACTACGACGCACAAGACGACGACTCTTTCTCGTTTCAACACCCTCAGGATCGAGCTCTTTCAAAATTATTCTAACTGTCTCTTTGTCTGTTGTATGACCCTTCTGTCGTAGCTTCTGGTGCATAGAACGATATCCAAGACAAGAAGAAGATGTTTTGAGTTCATTCTGTACAACATTTAGGAGAGAATTTACTGGAGATTTGTTCTTTCTTCGAAATAATCCATAAGATCTCAACAAGCGATGTAAATGGCGAACTGTCAGATTTATAGAGTGATAAGTTAATAGGAAATGAGTAATTTCAGAATAGGAAAATCCAGCATGGAAGTAATGCCATATCAACGATCTCTTATCTTGACCTGATTGCATCGGGACCTCCATTTTAACCACGACTTCCTTTATATTTCAGAGAAAATCTAAAAAGATATTAAACAAGATAATCAAATTGTAGCTAATCACACCGTTCACAAAAGTATAAAACCAAATTTACACCGTTTGTACAAAATTACAACGCAGATTTTAAATCACTTACTTTTATTTTGCTTCCACTGCTACCGTCAATATGTCTTTCCACAGTACATTTCCAAGCGTTATGTACCTGTTCCAACTTAACAATAATATTAGTACATGTGACTTTTTGAACAAGTTTTGAACCAATCATATTTCATCTGACATGCGCAATGAGCAATGTGTTTCCCGCTCGTTATAACAAGCGGGAAACACTTCCCGCTCGTTATAACAGGCGGGAAGCATTTCCCGCTTGTTATAACAGGCGGGAAGCATTTCCCGCTCGTTACATAACAGGCGGCAAGCACTTCCCGCTCGTTATAACAGGCGGAAAGCATTTCCCGCTCGTTATAACAGGCAGGAAGCATTTCTTGCTCGTTATAGCAGGCAACAAGCACTTCCCGCTCGTTATAACAGGCGGGAAACGTTTCCCGCTCGATATAACAGACGGCAAGCACTTCCTGCTCGTTATAACAGGCGGGAAGCGTTTCTCGCTTGTTATAACAGACGGCAAGCAATTCCTGCTCGTTATAACAGGCGGGAAGCGTTTCTCGCTTGTTATTTACGGCGACATCGATAAATGTCACCTATGGGCCATGGTATTTTGCTAATGTTTTTCACATTTTTAGGGAGCAATGATAACAAATCAACCTTCTGTTTTTTGATTTTACATTTGTTTTGTCTATTCTCTTAAATAATAATGGTAAATGTAAATCGCAAAATGATTAATTCTTGGAAATTGATTCAGTTATTTTTACCTATTGAACATATAAATAGTAATTTTCATAGTTCAAAAATACAACTTTCTTAGATTTTTCTTAAATATAATGTCAAATGAATTACTTGAAATGTTAAGGCCGTTTTCCACTTCAAAATATTTTCCGCAAAACAGAAACATCGTGTGATGTCTATTTCTACCTGTGGAATGTATATCATTTCTTTCTACGCATTCGCATTTTCCGTTCCGTTTCCGTTCCACGGAGAATTTTCTGAAGTTTAACCTATAGTCTGGAAATCAAACTGAATTTCTTAATTATATCCCTTTTCCTCCTTGCAATGGGAAAGTAAAGAGCAAAAGCAGTTTGGTTTTGCCAGCCCGATAAACTAACCTCTAGTAGGTTACAATTAACCTCGTTCCCACGGCTTTTTTCCGCTTTTTGACTGAGAGACGGCGCAAAAAAGAAAAGCGGAAAGAAGCCCTAGTAAACCACGATCCGATTGCTCCGTTTGTTTTATCTCGTGGTGCACCTCTCCGAACTAAATGAAACTCACCAAAAAGTAAGGTTAAATGTTGTACATTGTAAATCAAAAAAGTTCCCAAGTTTTCCCGCTGTAGTTTTTGAGAAATAACCCAATTTACTTTGCCAAAATACACGTTTGGCGCGACCTTCGATTTTCTAACGGGTCTGTT
>JAULBZ010000098.1:0-42715 GCA_032360805.1 Neoturris breviconis
TCATGTGTGACTTCCAACAGACATTTTGTTTTTAATATTATCATGTAGCACATGTGATGTCATTTTGCGTATGAAACTATGATAACTAAAATTGCATATGGTGACGACCGTGAGTGATTTTGATGGCAAATACACAGGGTTTTGTGGCGATCTTTCAACGTTTAATTAAAGTTAATGATATTTCATGAATTTTTTTAGACATTCCAGACTGGAATTCAGAAATATAATTTACAGACCTTAGTTCTCTTTTAAGGAGTGCCTTCCATATACGCGCATAAAAGAGACAGCACAAGAGAGAGGACTTAGTGGATTCGACTCCAGCACTACAACTACAATTATGAGCACTTTGATAGCGAAGCAGAGAACTCTGCAAGATAGAAATCATCCACTGCTGTAAGTGTCATGGCCAATGCATACCAATGATGACTTTTGCCAAAAATTTGTCCTGACAAGACAAGATACGAACGAGGTTCTAGAAGATTTGTTCGCAAAGGTGGTGAATTTTTATTTCAAATCTTCTGCTGTTGCAGAAGCGGTCACAGGGAGGTGTTCTGTGAATAGATGTTCTTATTCTCTAGCTGACGTCCAGTTCGGGATTATTATTAGTATAACGCGTGCATTTCAGAACTGCTTGTTTTCCCAACTAAACAAAATATAGTATAAAGAACAGTTATTATTTCCAAATACATAAGACTTCCCTGAAACGGTACAGATTTTTCTCGTAAGAACACCTTTTTTCCTTAGCTAACCGTAGAAATGCCCATCCTAGAACAGATCTTATTTCCAACTGGATAACTTTTATTTGGTCGCATATTTTTCCAGTCAGAGTTTCTCAAAAACACATCGATTTTCCAGTCGACGAGATGCCAGCTCAGAACAGCTCCATTTTCCCAGCCGAGAGGGAATAATAGCGCAAGAACAGGTCAAATCCCCAGCCAGTACACCCCCATTAGAACACCTCCGTTGTCTGCTTTCGTCTTTGTACAGAGTATTACATCCAGAAATTTATTTTTTATCGTTTTATATACTCACATAAAATCATAATAAACTAACTAACGTTTAATGTCGATAAAATTTGTACCTATCAACAAAATCAACCAAATTTCAGATCAATCGGACTAGTATAAAAAAGTTACTGCATAAAATGTCACAGGGTTAGGGGGAGAATCGCCTCCTCTACGATAGATTGACAACGATTGACAAAACGAGTTTAGTTCTTCTGCTTTTAGTTCCGTGTACCAGCAAAAAAACAAAATCTATAGACCAATTCACAAATATATGTAGTGCTTTGCACAAAAAAGAAGTTATTCAATTGCAGGTTCTACTTTGAGCAGACCACACCTCGTTTTCACGTATTTGTTAATAGGTCTATCAGCCTTCCATAATCCACATTGTCTTGTCTTTGTAGATTCATCAGAAGAGAAACAGAGATTAGGAAGTTTTTCTTATCGCTTCAATTTGTCAGTTGTCAAAAATCTTTCTCGCGTAAAAAGAGTCGAGTTGCGTGTTTACAAAACGATATCAACAAGAAGAAATAGGGGCGTATTTTACAGAACAGACATCGAACTGGATGGACGTTATTATTTAGAGAGAACATCAGTTATGGTTAGTGCTACTGGATTCGGATGGCAATCGTTTGATCTTACTAAAATTGCAAAACAATTCATTGAAGAAGGAGAGGATGACATGACTGTTACAATAAAAATAAGACCAATTCGAAATACTATGCCGTCATTTGAATTTTTAACATCAAATAACGTGGCGACAAAGTCACTCTTTGTCATTTATTCTGATAGCGTTATTGATATCTTCTCAACACAGGGATCAAATAGCATCATAGATAAAGCTGCCATTATACCTAATTTATTCAGTAAAGAGCGGAGAAATAAGCGTGAACGGAGAAGTACGAGCTCCGCATGTAGATTAAGAAGCATGATGCTAAAATTGAGCCATCATACGGCCTTCAAGGACGTCATAACACCGGCCAAAACAAACATCTATCGTTGTGACGGGTCGTGTATGCTACCATTGGGCCAAAGTTCAAAAGTTATGGAGACGTATCATTCTCGTTTACAACATTTGATAATGGAGCATAGAATAAAAAAGAAGAATCGTCACACCAGAAAGATTATGTATCCGTGTTGTTCTCCAAACAAACTAAGAGACCTTGCCGTGATAATGAATATTGGTGAAACTTACACTGAAGTTATTTTACCAAATGCTATCATAGAAAGTTGCATGTGTGTGTAATGAGGCATGCAAGACAAAACATGGTATAGAACGATAATTTATGTATATTTTTCCAGAACAAAGAAATACAGTCAGTATTATTTTCATGAATCATTCCAGCGCTACTACGTTACTACGTGACTACACCACCTCTACCACTAGAGATACACCGTCATACTAGGGCTACAAGCATCATATTTAAAGGCACACCGTCACGTACTGCGGTGACACACATCATCGCTTGAGGTGTACTATCATCATTAAAACACATCGCCATTAGTACACTATTGCGGCGTTTAAATGATAACTTGGAATCGACGTTTATTGTGTGATCATTTGTTCACGATGGAAGTACACATTGGGCATAAACTTGTTTAAAATCTGCCGTAAAGATTCTAGAACAACGTCAAACGAAGTTCTTTGAGCATCTTTACTGCAAACTTTGAGCAAGTCTGCGCCCATTGGGTACATTGACTTGGAAAATAATATTACAAACGTAATTCAGTAAAATACTGTTTGTCTTTACACTCTTATAAATTTCATGTCGAGTTTTAGCAGCGTTTTCTATGCCCTTCTTATTTACCTCCCGACGTTGTTCTAGCGTCTTTACTGCGTCATTCGACGTTGTTCTAGCGTCTTTACTGCGGAATTTGAACAGGTTTTTGCCCACTGGGTAATGTTGTTGTGTGTATAAAATGACATGAATATAAAATAAAGCATCAAAATGAAATGTATAACCAAGAACTAGTTTCTAATGAGCATCATAAGACATGCCACCAGGGAGGGAGTGTCAGGTTTAAACTATTTTCATCCGAAACAGTGTATAATTGATGGTCATAAAAAGTAATGTTTACCTTTAGGATGACACTTAGAAATGTTAAAGCCGTTTTTCAGAAAATGTGAAAACGTTGTGATGTCTTTCTTTCTTGTTATTTTCTTATTTTTTATTTTATTGTGTTGAGCTAACTTTCTGGAAAGTTTCAATACTATAGCATGTTCCCATCAAAAATTCTGGAGAGCGAGCTCAAAGCCTCCTCCATTCAGATCCCCAAAATGCCCATACTAAATAAAGTTCATCCTCAGAATAGAATATGAGAGGGTTTCCTTGAGAATATAATACAAGATAATCATTTATTATTCAGTATATAAGGATGGTCACCTTGTGGACAGAAGGAAGAATGCTTCACTTCGGTATTTAGTTACCATCGAGTTGTTCATTTGAGTGTCTCAGTCTTTTCCATTTTCATTAAAGCGTTTGTTATTCAAAGAGAAATCTTCATGACAAGTCTGCTAAATCGCGTGTCTTACGTGCCCTCGTGTCCTACGTTTCCGCATGCCTTACAAGCCCTACGAATCCTCGTGCCATACGTGCCTTGTACTATGCAGTATCAAATAAGCGGGAGGAGGGGCAGGTATAAGCGGGGGATAGAAATTCTTCCAAATTTATTAAGCGCGGAGGGTGGAAGAGTTCTATAGTTACTAGGTAGATAACCATAATTAATATGGTACATGTTATCGTTTTCTCCAGGGTTTGTGCAGCAGAAAATTGCTTAGGGATTAGACAATTGGTTAATTTCTAACTTCAAGATATTTTTAAGGTGTATTTTTGCTTTTTAGCGAGTTAACCGTTTTATGTTATTATTGATTTCCAAATAGTTAATAAGCGGGGTGGGGGTGGAATAAGAGCGGAAAGGATACGATACGAATACGAATACATGAAAAAGAGGCGTTGGTTGCTCAAAGTAGAACCTGATGCAGTAACTTTCTTTTTGTGCACTCGTTTTCATGTATTTGTGAATAGTTCTAAACATGCCTAATGTTGTTAGAAAAAATTAAAAATTAGTGACATGTGATGGTTATTTTTGCTGACGTCAGCATTTTTCCAAGGTAGGAGAGCAAAATGTTTGTTTTTTAGGTGTTTTATTTTTGTTACTGTAATTTTTTTATCCAAAAATGTTTTTTTCATTCTAATTTCAATTTTCGAAAGCACTTATTCATATATTGTAGGTCAAAGCTCTGAAGCGGCAAAGATAAGAAATATTTTCAAATAAATTTTAACGGTGCTTTTAACAAAAGATGCCTGTTCTCGTTGTCTGTAAGATATTAAACAGAAAATAGAAAATAATGAAAAGTCATAAAATTTCAGATCAAAAGAGTAAATATGAAAAGAAAATTTAAAGCGCTTCTAAGGGCGAAACCGCCAAAAAAAGGTGGACGTGGCAAATAAGTGAGGCAAATTTTTCAACAATTTTCTGTCAATAAAATATAAGGAGCGGTTCTCTTTTACAGGTCATAACCCTAAAAGGAGATTTCTGGTCTGCAAAATATATACAGGCTACGAATACAGGGTACGTAGGGCAAGTAAGGTACGCGAACATGTAGAGTTCTTGATATGAGCACTTGGTGATAATCGGGAAAATATTATAAGAACAACCCAGTGGGCAAAAACTTGTTCAAAGTCCGCAGTAAAGATGCTAGAACAAACTCAATCGACATTGCTGACTTTGAACAAGTTTTTGGCAGCTGGGAATGGAACCCGTTGGATTTGTCATGGTTGTGTGACATTATCGACGTTATCAACCAACGCTAAATACGGATCGTTAATTACCTTGATGAAGAAATATAATACTCATGTGACACGTTTTTATTTCATATATTTATTTTAATTCTGCAGGAAACTTGAAGCAAACTGCATTATTGTTATTTTCATCTCGAAGTTCCCAGCTAATCTTAAGTCGCTTCTAAAAAAAAAAGAAAATTCAAAATAAAAATCTCGATAAAAGGAACCATGTAGGGAAACGAAAAATGGTTCGTTTTATCGGGAGTTCGTTATATAAAGAGTTTATTGACCAGCAGAAAGAGCATCCAGTTCGTTATAACAAGGAGCTCGTTACACTGGAGTTTCTTTACATCAATGTTGTACTGTAGTCATATGGTATCAGTAAAGTATACAAATATACAAATTTGAGAATATAAAAGCTCGGCGGAAAAGCCAAAAGAAGACATCACATTGGTAGAAATTGACGTCACACATCGTGTTATGAGAATTTCTACCAAGAGAGTGTCTTCTTTTGGTTTTCGCGATGAATTTTCCGCCTAATATGGAAATCAACTTGTTACACAAAGTGCTATTAACTAAGTGAGAATGAATATTTTTGTTTCGCGATATAAGAAAATATACAGTCAACAAATTATGCTTCAAAAAACCTATACAAACGGATCTTCTTCTTTTTAGAGGCGTCAATACGGTGTTTGACGTTATAGAGTACACAGAGATTAAGATTAAGATTTTAGTCTTAATTTAACTCCATAATATTAGATGGCTGGAATTTAAGGAATTTCTCATTTTTGCATAAAAATAACTAATAGCAAATTTACGAGTTTTAATTTTCGCGCAGCATTAAAATTTGCGAATCCCATGGTACAATCACTATACTGGCTGATGTAGTTTGGGCGTTAATCTGACAAAATATACCAAGTGAAAAATGTACTTACGGATGGATAGCTTGTGAGGACTGGTAACGAAAATGTATATGTAGCGGTTTCACCAGCTTTCAAAGGACATGATAATCCGCTTCCACATGCGTCAACGGTTTTAAATGGTATCCAAAATGGTCCAATCTTACCTAAAAATATTTGTTAAGCTTATTCACCACAGAGAGAGAATCTGTAATATACAGTCCGGGGCATCTCCTTGAAGGGAATTATCATAGCAACACAATGGGAATTATCATAGCAACGCATAATCTTCTAAAGAGATATAGAACTAATACAAATACATGAAAACGAGGCGTTGGCGGCTCAAAGTAAAACTAGTTTCAATGCAATAACTTTCTTGTTGTGCAGTCTATTGCAGCAAGTTCTACTTTGAGCAGCGAATGCCTCGTTTTTACGAATTTATAAATCCAAGACCGTATTTTCAGAATCATGGACATGGACTTTAAGAGCTTTTAACTCTTTTTGCTGATCATATTATGTTTGACCGTTATGGTCATCTTACAAACCAGCTAACCCGATTTGAGGATAACAAAAATAAATTGATATCTTTTCAAATGGAAATGGAAGGTATTATCAATAGCATGATTTATTAATGGATAGTGTTTGGTCAGTTCAGTTCCTTAACTAGTGGCCGCGGTGGGGAGAGGAGGATTACACTAGGCTGACAGTTTTTTAAAAATAACTTGTCTTGTGTAAACGCTGAAGATTTAAAACTTTTCACATTTACAATAACTCTAATTTACACATATTTCGAAATTTTCATCGCCATGGCACGGGATCTTCAAAAGTTATTTTCCGTTTCTCGAAAACCACCTTTCAAATTTCCTATTAAATCCTTATAAAAGTAAGAATAATACAAACGCAAAGAACTCATTCAATAATTATCATATAGCAATTACTAATTGTATCATCATCTATTTATGACATCGTATTGTGACGTATGTATGATATTTTGGTATTTTTGCTAAGTTTAGCGCCCTATTCTGGCATAACTACATAATTTTATAAAAACTCTGAATCTATGTTAAAACACGTCGTATTATCTTTCTGAATCTCTAACGCATAAATTGGCTTTGGAACAAAATTTGCAGGCTTTGAAACAATACACACTTTTTAAACAAATATTCATAGTGAGGTGTGATTTTTGATAACGTCAGCTAAAAAGTAATTACCCCAAAGCGTTTATTGGATGTTGTAGTATTATCATATTAAGTTTCATGACAGTATGTTTAGTCAGTCCTGAGAGCTTAAGGGGGCGGGATCCGTCCCCGGCCATTTCAACCCATTTAAAGCCGACCCAAATAAAGTCAAACATTAAACCTGTGTTTAGTATTTTCGTCGAATATATATCAGCCTTCAAAATTTGGTGACGTCGACTCGGCATCGTTTGATGTCGACTCGACATCGTTTGAAACATACCACTGATTTTTGTTTTGAGTGTCTTTTCTTCTTTACTTGGAGTGAATTTTATTGTAATGACAGGTGTAGTTCCTTTCTTTAAAACACATGGTTCTTTTTCACATGGATCAATTTTTACTGAATGAAGTGTACCGGTCGCCTTATAACCTACAACAAAATACAAGCATGAGATATTATCCAAGCCACAAGTGAAATTTAAATGTAGAAAACCAACACCGGATTTGCCTCTTGTCTAAGTTAAAATTTCGAAATCTTACACAAATTTCACTTTGATTCAAATATTGATTTACATGATTCAGTAAGACACCCAATCTCGTCCTCAATACCTTTTGTCCCGAGAAATTGTCCCTTACATATGATTTGTCAAATTATTTTGATAGACCTGAAAATGAAGTCACTAAATATCCGCGTCTTCATGATATCCCCATGATATCCCCTCCTCCCTTCCGTTCAAAATATTTGATGCCTACCGTCATATATAACTTATGTATTTAGAATTTGACTTACGAGTTACCCATGTAAAACAAAGAAAAAAAAAAAATTAAAAAAAAGTGGGTACCGGGATCGTACCTGCATCCTTTTGTCATAGAGTAACCACAAAGCCATTCGGATAAATGTCAATATGAAATCGTGAAACTTTCTGAGCATAACTTTCTGAGTACTTTTCAATTGTACGTTTTTTATATAAATTTGAATTTGTAAAATTTATTCACAGTCTTTTGAAAATGCCTTGAATAAAATGTACAAGAATACAGAAAATGTCATAAATATTGCCGGTTTTTTTTATTTCATTCAATATGGATTTGTTAACAATAAATATTCTATCATTCAAATTTGATTTTTTTGTGTTCGAATTCGCTTAATCCTATTTGGTATGGGGGGGACACAAACTTCTGAAGAAATGGCTGTTATGACTAGATATTTTAGGACTTTTCCTAATATTTATCTAGGATCATTATTAACCCTATTTCATCTGGGGTCCCTTGGGTAGCATATTTGCTTCTAACTTCTAAACAAAAGTAAAACTGAAGCAAACGAAGCAAAAAAAAGCTTCTAACTTCTAAACTACTTTGAATTTCTTAATGCAAATTGGTACAGTTAATGTTCTAATCAAACCTAATTCAAAAATGTCAAAACATTGCTAGACAATAGATCATTGTATTTCTATTGTCTTCAAAACAATGGAATTCATTGAAAACAAATTTTTTCCGCAAAAACGTTTGTAATAGGTATTGTGGCAAACTTGTGAAATTTCAGTCCTTTTAACGCACCAAAAAAAAAGTAGGACATTTTTGCCTCGCCCAGATGAGATAGAGTTAAGATTTTTGGTAACTAGGGATAATTTTCCCTTAGCAACAAAACTTTTGGTGGTAGAAAATAAATTTCAAAAAAAAAAAAATCTTTTAATTTTTGCTTAAAAAATATTTTGGTATATAGTTCTTGAAAAAAAATAATTTTCGCATAAAACTTTGCACCACCTGTTTTGACGTCATCAAAAAAACAATTATGCAGAAGAGTTATTATTGTGGTGAACCAACTAATAGCAAAGTTTCAATACTATAGCATGTTCCCAGCAAAAGATATGGAGGGCGGGCACAAATTGCTCCCACCCCCTCCCCCATACATTCGGAACCCCAAAAAACCCATACCAAATAGGGTTAACAAAAAAGTGAGTGAAGCAATTAGACAATTGATAAGACGAAAAATTTACTTCGCCCAATCCTACTTATATGGGCTGGCCGCAGAACCAGTAGGAAAGTTTTGAAGTGGATATATGAAGATTCGCCGTTAATGGCTACCATCATTTTATGCATTCTTGGTACAGGAAAAGACACAATTAACCTATAATAAAAACATGTGATAGGTGTGACCGCATCAATGATAGCCCAGTTGGCAAAAACCTGTTCAAAGTCCGCAGTAAATACGCTAGCTGTCTTTACGGCTGACTTTGAACACTGGAAAGGTGTGAGGCGTACATTCAACTGAAATGTGACGATATAGCCTGCACAACATATGGTTTACAGCATATTCTATTACTGTGAAGTAATAGACAACCTTGCTTGGTACAGTAGAGGTGCAATTTACAAATTAAACCTACTCTTTGTGCATGGTTTTGTTCTGATTGAATCTAACTGTGTGCAGCTTACTGCTACGATTAAAACACACGCAATTATAAAACTCTTCATCTTCAACTGAGATAATACTCTTCCTGACTATATTTAAATCGAGCAAGAACACAGATTTTAAATCAAAACACAATATCATATAAACGGGGGTAAATTATGAACTATTTGCACGACCATTCGTCCAGTTGCTTTTTGCTAAAATTTTCGAATTATTTTCTTTACCTCTAAGATCTCCCTTTCCTTATATTCTTATATATTATCCCTGAGTTTTTTGAAACCGTTTCTATATAAAGAGGCAATAAACACAGAATTGTATTAACCATATATATGGCAAGGAAGGAGGGGTGGATTTCATCTCCCGATACCATATTTTTTATAATAACTTTCGAACCACTTTAGCATTGATGCTGAAACTTAACAGGATTTAATATAAATCTATTTGAGACATATTTGCTAAATCATACCTCCAGTATATATGGGTTATAACCTGAATCCACCTATTTCTAAGTAGAAATTCCTAGGTAAATTATCGATATCATTATTTTACCATAAACGTAATGCTTATGATACGAATCTTGGTGAAGTTACTTAAAATCACAAACAAAAAATATTTGTGATCAGTTTGGTCATGTGAATAATCCATTTCCTCTGATTTTTCCAATTTTTGAAAAATCGGATTTTTTCGCATTTTCGGATTAAAATTTCGGCATTTTCTAACACGTTCACTAAAAACCCGGAAACTACTTAAAACTGAAAACAGAATGAAAAAAAATATTGTAGAACTCTTTTAATGAAAATCCTTAGAAAGTGCGGTTTTTAAAGAAAATTAGCCATTTAAAATTAATTGTGATAGACTATAACTCTACCATGTTTCATCTGAATCCCCCCCATCCCAAAAAGGTCCAGTATATATAGAGTTATAATGAGCGTTATTAGAATCCTTGCTTTACTACTTCGCAAGGAAAAGAAATTCAATTTATAGATTGAAGATCATACTGCGTAGATAACCCCCTGTTTGAGTTCTTTTAACACGAGAATACTATTTTATCACCTGCACCACGCCTGTGTTTACAAAGCTGTGCAGCAGTAGGCGGAGTTGATAAGTATTTGAACTTTGTGCTTTGCACTAACAATCCGACTCATGGTATGATGCAAGGTGAAACTGGCGGTTATACTATCGGTTAACACTCTCTAGCTCAAATCTTTTAAAACTATGTAAATATATAAAAAAAAAATAAAAAAAAACTGCTCTCAATCTGATAGTAAGGGTTAAGTATGAGTATGAGCGAAAGTTATAACGAGGTGCACAAACGCCTTACTATCGGACTGATAGCTTAGTTGGCAGAGCGTTAGAATAGAAATCCAGAGAAGGTTCCCGGTTCAAATCCGACTATTTCTGCACAATCAAAAAAGTTCTTCCAAATCTTGTGAAAGATTAAGAAAGAAAGAAATGCATAATTTAATTTAGAAGTTTAAGAGTTTTACAACCGAATTCATGTTTTTAACTTCTTTGTGTCTTCTTCTCTTACGTATTCAGACAATCATAAGCAGTTTGTGTATAAAGAGCTTCTTAATGGATAAGGGTAGCATGACCGGACTAGCTTCACTGGAACCGAGAGCACTCTCCATGATTACTTCGCAGCTAAATAGGCACCACCGGATACTACACTTGATCTTAGCCAATAGGCCGAGAGTAACTCTACCCGATAAATCGACGAGATAAATCGCTAGGAAGCTCTAGTGGTCATTTTTCGCATTTAAGTTTCACTTTTGACGTCAAGCATTCGTTAAATTTTGTAAATTTGTTCATACGTTTTGACAAAGATCGTAGCTAGTAGGCCCCATAAAATCTGATCTACTATCAATGCTCAATGCTCCCTTATTTCTATTTCTTTTGTATGTGTTATAATATATAAAATGACTCTCTCACAAATTTTCTACCCCAAGAATTTTTGACCAAGATGTGCTCAAAAGTGTATTTTTAAAAAGTTTTCAAATTCAAGAGAATGGGACAACGAAAAACATGTCCATATACCGTAAATCCCCTAATTAGCGCCCGGGCTCTTATTTAATTATTCAACATTTTGGCACTTATTAGAAAAAAAAGATTTAATGTCAAAAATGAGAACTCTTGACATAGAATATTTCCACAAATGGCAATGACGTCATCATTCAAATTTTTTATCATCGATTAGTTGACATTTATTTGATGTCTCCTCGATGTCAAAGTACTTTTGAATAAATCATGTAATATATGCATTTGGGTATCCTTCCCTCGTAATTTGTTTTCGTAGGTAGGTAGGTAGCTGATTAGAGGATTTACGGGGTAACCTCAAGAAATTAGCTCACCACAAACATCCCGGTTGAATAAGAACAAAATGAGTTCACATACATTCTTGTTTAAGTAAGGAAACACGATAATTTAATATCCCTCTATTGAATTAGTCAACACATTAATATGTAAAGAATCACGACTTATGAATAAAAACATAATGAATACCGAATACCGAATACTTATCTTATTTCGTCTCTCACCTAAATTACACTCAGAAAAATAAGATCATTTAAAATATCACATGTTTAAAAAATCCGTAGTCCGATCTAAAATCATTTAAAATCCCATCGTACGATCTAAGACCAAAAACAAAATGTAACACCAGTTCTTCATGTCTTGTCGATCTTATCATAGATATATGAAAAGAGAAAGATTCACAACGTCTCAAGATCTATTGAAACTAGGCGCGTCTAATTGGCGGGTGGCGGCATTCATAAATTTTCAAATTAATTAAAACGATCGCGCCGAGAATTATTGAGTAATTTTTGAAACATCGAGTCATTTTCTGCATTCGAATTTTCCTCAAGTATTTATGAACCTGATTGTAGGTTTACACACAACGTTCAATTGGGCCGATTTTGTCCATCTTCAAAATGTGGTTCCCACTCGGAAAGATATGTACGCTTTCCATAGATTTAACCGAAAACGATTTTTCAAGATGATAGACAAAATCGGCCAGGTTAATCGTAAACTTTTATGTCGTAAATTAAATCGTAGCGGACTAGACTATTTGCCTATTGCGTGCGTTCTGACTGAGTATTACACACCCCAGTGGGCGAAAGCATGTTCAAAGTCCGCAGTAAAATCGCTAGAAGAACGTCGAAGACTTTGCTCTAGCGACTTTACTGCTGACTTTGAATACGTTTTTGCACACTGGCACAAGGCAAAAAAAGTGAATCTTCATGTTATAAATATTATTATCTATTTACAATTTTGTTTTGCTTAAACAACACTAAGTGGAATATAAAAGCAGACAGCATCTCCGTCATTTTGATCTTTTAGTTCCCAACTCACTTTAACGTTGAGCTAAAATAAAAATAAGTTGAGAGTGATATCCTGTAAACAAGAAGGTTCTTGCTGTAAATTACCTTTTAAAAACTCTGGATATTACCAACAAATGCTGATATAAAAGTAAGTGCAATGCGAGAGAGTCCTGAAGGTTGAAACGTGTGATGTCAATTTCTACCAATGGAATGTTTTCTTTTGGCTTACGCGCGGAAATTTTCGCTTAATGGAAATCAACTAACCCTAATAGGACTGAGATTTATTGAGGCTAAAAGAAAATGATAATGATAACATTGATACTATGAAACTTGATACGATTATAGTTCATCACAAAGTGGAACAATTTGACGTAATGATTTTTTTGCTTATGTCGGCACTTGTTTGATGACGTCATCGTATGTTTTTAATCCGATTTTATTTCTTCAAAAAAGCATATTATTCAAAGTGCAATTGGAGTTGTTCTGGATTTTGAAGGAAAAATGGTTTTCCAAAATCGGAAAATTCGAGGGAATCGGGATATAAAAATTCGTGGAAAGAATGCGTTGTTTGTACTAAAGTTTTTGTAGGAACCGAACCAAAAAAGCTTATTTTCATTGAATTTTAACACATTTTCGGTTCTATTTTCGGATAATGGGAGCTAATTAATGCCTTCCTAACACACTTTAATTTATACAAAATTCGAACAGAAAGAGGGTCAATTTTACTATTCGAACAGAAAGAGGGTCAATTTTACTCTAGGCGATTTTTGAGTATAGCCTTTATCTTAACTTCTTCTCTAGGTATAGCTTAGAAATTAGGTTAAAAGTTGTGAAACAGTATTATATGAAAAGTCGCGATGTTTCAAGTACATTTCGTTAGTGAGGGCGGAATCCCCTCAGTCCTATTACGACTAAATATCGTCCTGAATATCTCCGAGTGCGGTCCATGCTAGTACGGCCCATGCGAGTAGATATCGTATTCAAGAATCTTTTGTAATATGAAATATACTCGGGGTAAACTGAAAGAAATATACTCACTGATGGGTAAACTGAGAGAACAGGTAGTGAAAATTTATATGTATATTTTTGACCAGATTTCAATGGGCATGATAAATTACTTCCTGTGCATGCGTCACTGCCCTTGATAGGGAATGGCATCCATATTAGACCAATTTTTGCTAAAAGAAAAAACAATATATTATGTTTGTCGATCATTTATTTAGTGCACGTATACACCAACATTTACCGTAATAATTTACCGTAACAAATCCTAGACCCCAGTAGCTATTGACTGGAATATTTTGTCAAGTTTCTAGTATCAGGTTCTTCTGCTTATGAAATGGAAACTCCTAGTTGTCGCGTAAAATTATATTATATGCTATTTAAGATTATATAATTAGCACCAAAAAATCATCTCTTAGTTATTACCGCAAATGTTCCAATTCACCCCCATTCCAAATTATTACCACTTCAGGTCGAGCATTTCAGAGTGTAATAAGGTCGGGCTCGGAGGGAGGGATGCAGGTTCATTTGACCATTTCCAAACCAGATAAGGTTATGACTTGAGTCTTCGTACATTAGGGTAATAATAATTAGCAATAGAAGTCCAAAAATAATTTTATTTACGCTCTCTCTTTTATTTTCTCTCTCACAGATGTTCTCCAAAAATGATATGCTAAATTTAGAATCGTATAAACTTGTTGCTATTATTATTATTTTAACCCTATTCAGTATGGACTTATTGCGGCTTTGAATGTATGAAGCGGGGGTGGCACTTTGTATCCGCCCTCCATAACTTTTGATGGGAGCATGCTATAGTATTGAAACTTTCCAGAGAATTAGTTTTTTGATGACGTCAAAACTTATGATTGCGTCATCAGGACCAAAACAGATGTTGCAAAAAAGTATTTTTGGGTGATAAATCTTTTTTCCAAGAACTATATACCAAAATGTTTTTTAAGCAAAAATAATAAGAAAAAAAAAGTTGTAACTGCTCTCCTTTTTTCACTCTCCATCGCTGATTTTCTACGAAACTAGATTTTTGAAGTTTTACTCACCTATCAAAAATCCGTTACCATGATGACATTTTGGGAAGCTGAAAAAATATTTTTTTGGTAAATTTGGAAATATTACAAGATTTTATTAGCGTTTAAAAATAATATGGTGAATTAACTTAATGTTTATTTTCTTAAAATTGCTTCAAGTAACCCTGTACGCTTACGAGAGAGTCGTTTAACGTCGTGTTCCCACTGGAGAATGTACGAGTAACCAGCGTTTATATGGTCTCCACATAAGGATTGTACATTGCAATATATGTGACAATGATAGATATTGTGATAGCCGTGATACTAATGCTCCCCGAAGGTACTCGACGTCTAATTAACGCCGAAAAGACGTTACTAACATTCTTCTCCAGAGATGCTCCATACCTTTAATTACTGTAGTGAGTTTAGTGATTTCATGTGTAGGTGTCATCACCACTGTGATTTCGTATGTTGAACCTTTATGTAATTTACATGGTGATGCATCGCAAGGAGCAATTGCCACAGATTCAATCAATGAAGTTGGCTTGTAATCTAAAATTATTTAAACAATATACGTTGATGGTGCACTAATAACATTCATTGGGCTAGTGTATAAACAAAATTGTAAATTATAACAAGATAATTTCTGTAAAATATTGATAAATAGTCAAAAATATTGATAAAATCTTTCATATTTCATGGTTGTCTAATGATATATTAAATGAAATAAATTCACATAATTCAAATGAAGTCATTTAACAACCTGTTAGGTGACGTCGTTTTCAACCAATGTAATGGCTTCATTTAGAATTTGCGCAAACGAATTCGCCTAGTGTAAATCCGCCTTTAAAGTGATGGCATATAGAATTAGATAGATAGATATGTCCGAAATAACGTCATATTAAGAAAGGTAATACGACGTTTTTAAACATTTTTCCGGGGTTTTCACAAAATTATATAGTTTTGCCAGAATATTTTTTCCAAACTTGCAAAAATGCCAAAATATCAAAATATCAGTCCTGATGTCAACAAATGACGTCATGGCAATATGACATCATAATTATAATGTCAACACAAAGATAATGTTGTTTGTAGTTTGAAGCCTATATGATAAATATTGAACGTGTTGTTAACATTTGTATTTATTTTTTTCTTTTATAAGGTTGAATAGGCAATTTGAAAGGTGGGTTTGAGAAGTGACCAATAACTTTTGAAGATCATGTGATAGCAACAAGAAGCTTCAAATATGTGTAAATTAGGATTATAGTAAATGAGAGAAAGTTTCCAAGCTTTAGCGCTTACACAAGAAAAGTTATTTTAAAAAAACTGGTACCCTGTCGGAATCGCCCCGCCCTCCTTCCCCCCTCCCTATATATATAACTTACCACCACTGCATGGTTTAAACTTTACTTCTACACCACTTGCTACGACAACAAAAAAACTCAAAATTATTATAGCATTCATATCAACTACGTGTATAAAATATTCGAATATTCGTCTTACTGTTTTTTAGTGAACTTGAGAGGAGCGTAAGAAGAGAATTATTGTCTTTTATAGGGGTCAGGAAACAGGTGATCAGCTGACAAAATATTAAAATCGTATGACATTGTTGAAAATTGTTGCAAATTTAAGGTTGTCCATTTGTTATGAGCGAACCGTATTACCTAATCCATACTGGCTCTTCCTGATTTAATAATTTAGCTTGGGCAAACGACGATGATGTTATATCGATACTGTTGATTCGAATTTGTTTCGAGCTTGTTTGACCATGGCGTTTCTGTATTGGTATGGTCAGATCTTTCTCATATTTATATGTGTACCAATTTGAAGTATTTATTTGTTCATCTGACAACATCTATTTACATGTACAAAGCTGTTGTTACTAGCTAATAGATATTTTTTGAAATCTGCTGACGTCATTATATCTTTAAACGTATACTATTTGCATAATAATCTATCATATGATCTATTTAGCTTTTATTTCCCAAATATTTTCTTGAATGTTATGTTACATAATTTGGTTCCAGGCTCTATCTTCTTGTCTAATGACTATTATAAATGCGAGGTTGTTTTTTTTTAATATCGGTAGAAATACTTCAGTTTATTTAGTTTCTTTTCAAAGGCGGCTTTTAGAAATGCGTTGTTTGTCAGATACAACTCTCATTCAGTTATTTTTAGTTTAATATCAAAAGAATTGTTACCTTTTACCAGAGCAACTCTGGCATTGGACAAAGTGTGATTCGAAATATATTTCAATATATAAAGAAATAATATGTCAGTTAAATGGCGGATCGTAGTCTCGCTTCTAGACTCCCGTGTAGCCATTTTACCAGATGAATCTGGAAGACCCGATTGCTGTTTTTCTTCCGATTTTATTTGACTGACTATTTCCTACTCAGTGAGAAAAAACTTATTCAAAGTAAACAATAAAGACGGCGGACTTTGAACAAGTCTTTTCCCACTGAGTGGTCTAACGGATTTGCAGCACAATTTTAAACATTTGGAGGTTACTCATCGTATGATTATCATCAACCAAGAATTGTACATGTTTTTGTTAAGCAAACAATTTGTATGACATAGTGGCATCTCAACTAACTCCACCTTTTCTTTTGACAGACGCTATTTTTAATTAAACGTTACACAACACAAGAAATGCACTTACATAATTGTGCAGCATCGCGTTCCCAAGGAAAATAAGTTATGCAGTGAAATCTCCTTAAGACAGCCACCCTTTAAAGCAGAAGCCTCTGATTTCTTAGTACGCCCTTATGATGAACTCTCTCTCAAAAAGTCATAAAAACGGATATCTTTTATTTGCACAAAAGAGCGTACATCGTATAGACATAATAGTGAGGCTGTATAACAAAAACATTTAACATATATTCATTTAAACGTTTTTACTCTTTTTGCACTCATCCATTGAAATTATTTACTGTACTCTCCAGTACCGAATAATCTTCCCCCCCCCCCCCCCACCCCTCACTTATTAGTTTTCGAAAAAAAATTCAACCCCCTCCCCCGCTCTTATTCCACCCCAATTTCTTAAAAGTTTTTTTCCGCTAATTTTGGGCCGTTTTACAATTTGGGATAGAAAAATATAGATCTTTTCCATTATTTTTTCAGAAAAAAGTGATTTTCAATCTGAAAAGCATTTTCAAACTCGACTAATACTGTTGTTTCCAGCAGTTTTCAGGCTGTTAGAACAAATTCGAGTTTTGTTTTGCTATTCAAAATTACAGTTGAAGATACGGTAGAAGTTTCGACTACCGTAATGCATCGATTAAACGCCCCCTTCTTTTAAACGCCCCCTCAATTAAACGCCCCCTCTAAGCACTAAAATATTTAATAAACGCCTCCCTCTTTTTAACGCCCCCTCTTTTAAACGCCTCCTCCTCAGCCTTATGGTAAGTGTACTACGAATAAAAAATGAAGTTTAATATCTCTTATCTCTGATAAACCGGAAATTTTCTATACACTCCTTTTGATCTGAAAATTAGTTTTATCGTTGGAAACAGCTCCTTTCTCTTCAAAAGTTCTCTGCATACTTTTTGCAACTTGTTTCAAAACTAAATTTTGCAGGAACAACCAAATCAACCACTCTTTACCTTTTTCCTTGTAACTACCACACGTATCTTATTGTCTTTACTACTGTAATAACAATTCGCAATTCTTATATTTTTCCCCCTCTGCAAAGGAAAATATTTAATAAACGCCCCCGGCGGTTAATCGAAGCATTACGGTACTTTTTAATATCCGCTAAGGTTTTGTTAGAAGCAACTTTTTTTCCACACTACCTAGCATCGTTGAACATTAAATTACGACCTATTTTACATCAACGAACTATTTTTCAGCTCAATGTTCAGTCGCTTTCCAATAACCAGAAACACTTCTTAATATCTTAGTACGTCCCACCTAACAATCTGAGAAACTTATAATATATATTTTTTCTATAATATGTTTTCGTTTTCAATTTTCTACCAGATTTTATCGATAAGATATTAACGAAGTGTAGTAAATTTTAAAATTGCAGCAATAGCAATGTTAAGAAAGCATTGAAAATCTACATATAGCGGAGTTACTATAGATGGCAGCGTATGACAGTGTATAACGAATTTATTCTAAAGTTAACACAGTTAAAATAAGACGATATTAGTCATTTTTGTCTCCATCCAATATGGTAACCACACAGCAAACACGTGGTCTAATATGATTTGTAGTTTTCTGATTATTTATAGGAAAAAGTATAAGGTTTCGTCAAAAATATTAAATATGGGTAGTTAAACACTTCGTCATGTTGACCCACTGAGCACTCGACGTCTAATCAACGCTAAAAAAGACGTAACAACGACGTCTTTTTGACGTTGATTAGACGTCGAACACCCTCAATAGATTGGTTGCATTGTGGATAAAATGGGCGATTTACAAAGTAATTGACTGTAACCTTCCGTAGAACACAAAATATGAACAATTATAAAATGTTTTCAAAACAGTAACAAATTGTACAACAGTGTAAAAACTTATTTATATTCTTTAAATTCTTTAACTATTCTAAATTAACTACTCTAACTATTCTAATTCACCATCTCTCCTGACGGATCGGAACATTGAAACACCGTTTAAACATCCCCTCTACATAAGTCAAGGTTTACGGGTCGATGTTACGTCAACGTTCATTGATCACGATGTATCGCTACTTTAATGAATATGAAAAACTAAACAATTTCTTATATAGAGAGAAAATGATTCGGGTTTTTTTTTGCTTCTAAAAACATGCTTGACAATGAAGTTCATTCTTATTCTCATTTGAAGGTCTTATCGTAAATCAAGATGAGTAAAGGCGTAACTCAAGAATACGCCAAATTTGCATATATTGTAAGGGCGTAAGCCAAAAGAAGATATTCTATTGGTAGAAATTGACATCACAAGTCGCGTGAAATAGAATGTCTTCTTTTGGTTTACGCGCGGAATTTTTCGCCTAATGGAAATCAACCTTAAAGCTGAATATCCACTTAAAAAAGTAATACGCGTAAAACGTAACCTACGTAATACTTAAATCTGATTGGCTTACACAACTATATGGGATGTTACGTTAAAAGTCAAACTGAATTCAACATTTTTACGTCACGTGCTTAAACCTACTCTGCGCTCTCGAATAAAATGGCGTCGGTGCTTATTTGTTATTTTCTGAAAATCCTCTCTGCCCACCCTAGTTTGAGGCCGCCCACTAATTGATTTTCTTGAAAAAATCATGCATGCACATTTATGCCAGGCTTTGAAGTAGAATTTTTTACATTTCAATAACTCCGTTCATTCTTCAGATATTTTTCGAAGGTGTTTTGTTGTTGTTTGAAAATTGGAATTGGATTGAGATTCTGAACTTCTGCTCAAACTAACACTGGATACGTTATGCCTAATTTTTCCAGGATTTCCAAAAACTAAATTTCTCGCTGCTTATGTGTTCCAGGCCACCCTTTTATTCGAGACCACAGAGTAAGGGACCGTCTCAAAAATAAGATCTACAGAGGAAGGTACTGAGTCATCGATCTTACAATTACTTGGTTTCTTCGTACCGAAGTTCGTTGACCTAGCACACTTCTGCACAGATTAATTTTTATTGAATTTTGACAATTTTAGTTGATTTAACCTTATCAAAAAAGTTAATACTGAAGCGAAATTTTGAGATGGTCCCAAACTCTATAATTAGTTAATATTAAGCAAGTAAAAATAGTTTACTTTTTAACTAGCAAATACGAGATATGCAAGCCATGGCGTCCAAAGCATTCAGTTGTATATTAAAAACTGATTCACACGATCAGCCACAACTCTTCGCTCTTAAAGCCAGCATTAAAATAAACTTTAAGAATTCATAGTAAAGCGTGTTACAACAGCATATGCCACAATCTACAGTAAATGTCGCAACTCAACAGTAAATGTCGTTAAATCAACAATAAATGACGCAACTTTAAAAAATATCACCATTGCTTGACACAATTAACACTAAATAACACAACAAAATTTAAAACTAATAACTTATTAACACAAACAAAACAAAAGCAAATTTGAGACCAAAGAGACTGACCAACATTTAATGATTTCTGATTGGATTAGAATTTGACACATATACTATTCCAAAATTGAGATAAAAATTATCCCCTGTACTCAAAATTATTTGTCAAACCCATGAAGGAAAGGTTTACGTCAAATTTTATATGTATACTAAATTAAAAATGGTCTATCCGAACTTATTCCCATATTTAAATGGTGACAGTGCGCTCATTAACTATTCATTGTGACGTCATTATGATGACATCATACGAACGTCATTACGCTTTTAAATTTTTCATAGTGCGAGATTTATTGTTGAGTTGCGACATTTACTGTTGATTGTATCATTTACTGTTGATTGTATCATTTACGGTCGATTGTATCATTTAATGTTGTAACATTAAAATTGATCGAGCGACCTATGAATGAATCTTTTGATATTATATCGTTTTCTACGCTCCATTAACGTCAATGTTTCTGAACTTGAATTACGACGAAATTGTTGAACGTCAGAGCTTGAGTTACGACGGTATTGTTGACTGGATCGGGGTATTATGTCATTGGGTTCGCTCAATGTTACCAAATTACCATTGTGATTAAACCCTGAAGCTATTAGACGATATTTATTTGTTTGTAATCTTTCAGATGAAACACTAGTCTCGCTTTCCGAACTACTTTCTGACGTGCGTCCAATATTTTCTAAGTCTTTTCGACTATGACTATAACGTTTGTTGCGACATCTATTATCATCACTGACGTCACTAACGTCTGCTAACGACGATACTGTACTCTTCTCCACGTCAGACCTTTCAAACATACTGTCATCACTGCAAGATGTTTCCGACATACCTCGTTCCATTTTGCGACGTCGATATTCTTTAATACTTATTTGTTTCTCCAACTTTGGTCTGCAAAATTCTTGACCTTCCATGACGTCACCAGATGCTTGTACTTCTATGACGTCACTTTCTAATGATTTTACTTCGTTTATGACGTCATGTCGGGTCACTGGGTTATTTCGTGGTTCAGCTTGATATTCTGTCACAACTATTTCTTCTGTGATAATGATACGTTCCACGTGACCTTCGTTCGTTAAACGGTTATTAATTTCTACACCAACATGATCTTCATTCGTTAAGCTAGTATCTAACGTTTGCTTGACATTACTTGTACTCTGTAAGTTGTTATTTATTACAGTTGCGACATGGTTTTCGTTTTTGAGGTCGCTAATCATCGTTACATCGACATAATCTTGTTTCGGTGCATACTTACTCATAGGTTGTTCAAACGCTGGGATAACTGTTACATCACATTCACTTGGTAAGCTTATCGTTGTATCAGATACGACGTTCACACCGACGGGAGTATTTTCAATATAAGAACTATTTCCATCATCGCCCATTTGTGACGTAATGGAGTTGGTAGTTTCTCTTACTACGTCACATGTAACATTTAAAGTCGAATCAATAACTGCGTCATTATTTTTTTCGATAACATCAACTTTTACGTCATTGTTTTTTACGATTACTTTGTTACCATTACTTTGTACGATTGTTTCAACGTTGACGTCATTATTTTCTAACATTGCATCATATTTTACGTCATCATTTTCTACAATGGTTCCAGATTTTACGTCAATATTTTCTACGATCATTTTAGTTTTTGCTACAATTCCGTCAAATTCTCTATTTTCGTCATTCTCTAGTGAGGTGTTGTTCACCTCACAACTGTTTTCTGAGTTCGTTGCGCATTTTATTGTAGTTTCACTGGTTTTTTCTGTATTGTTAATGTCCTCATTGACAGTAGTGTCTATTTCTGATAATGAGAGTAAGCTATCACTCAGGTTATTTTGTCCCTGCAATAGTTTCATATGAGCTTCACGCTTTTCTCGATAACTCAATCGCTTCTTTGGGGTTGGCAATGGACTTTCAATGGATACATCAAGTTTAGATGGAGACTGTTCGAACATTTGATTCTCTGTTATTATATTCTCTGTGTTAGTATTGGCCAAGGTGGTCGGAAGCTTTTCAACTAAGATTGTGTTTGAATTTTCGAGAGTAACTGGAAGTTTTGCCGCTGCAAGTACATTCGATTCTACCAAGGTGGTTGGAAGCTTTTCAACTAAGATGGTGTTTGAAGTTTCTATCTTGATCGTTTCGACAGTAACTGGAAGTTTTGCAACTGCAGGTACATTCGATTCTATTGCAGTGATTGGAACATTTTCAGTTGAGTTCGATTCTATCACAGTAATTGGAACTTTTTCAGTTAAGGTTTTATTTGGATATTCGACAGTAACTGGAAGTTTTGCAACTGCAGATACATTCGATTCTATGACATTAATTGAAAGTTTTTCAGTTAAATTTGTATTGGTACCTTCAAGATTAATGGAAAGTTTTGCAATTGGGACTGTGTCTCCGACAGTAATTATATTTTCATCTGGAGTTATACTTATGTTTCCGACAGTACCTTCAACGACTGATATATTTGTGTCTATCACAGTGGTTGGATGTTGGGCAACTGGGATGATGCTGTCATCGACTGTAGTTGAACGTTTTTCTACTACTGATGTATTTATATCTACCAGATTAGTTAAAAGGTGTCCAACTGGCGTTATATTCGTGTCTTGAACAGTAGTTAGAGGTTGATCAACTGGTTTTCTTTCAGTTTGCATGGTGGTGATCGGCACAGCAGTTTCAGTTTGCGTGGTGGTGATTGGTTTAGCACTTCCAGTTTGCGTGTTGGTGATTGGCTCAGCAGTTTCGGTTTGCGTGTTGGTGATTGGTTTAGCAGTTTCAGCTTGCGTGTTGGTAATTGGCTTAGCAGTTTCGGTTTGCGTGTTGGTGATTGGTTTATCAGTTCCAGTTTGCGTGGTGGTGATTTGTTTATCAGTTTCTTCATTTAGTTTGTCTGGTAGATTTCCTTCTTTATTTGTCATACTGATTTGCGTTACGTCAGTCAAAATATTCGCAATGATACCATCTTGATTTTGTACAACATCGTTCCGTAGTACCGATGATTGCGTTGTTACGTTATCATGACAACCTTCATGTTCGATAGTATTACTTTCGATCAATGATGCATTTGTTACGACATCATTATCGAACGATGTACCAGTTATCTCACTAATATTTCTCCCAGCATACTTTGCAAAAGTTATAAAAGCAACGTCATTACTATCAAGAATGGTGCTATGTGCTTGAACTTTAACGTTGTATTCTGGGGACGATTTTTCATTGTTCGTATCACAATATGAATCTCCATGTTCTTTGTTTTCAATGGAGTCACTAGGTGTCCCTCCATCAGAGTGTTTATTGATATCAGAGGGGATGATAGACGCCTTAATGTCGGTGGATAAAGTAGTATCAACTTTTGTTTCACATACTGTTTCAGGTTTAGCAAGATCTAATAAACTTGTGTACATCTCATCATTGATTTTATCAAACTCTACCAGCATGTCATCAATAGAAGACCGCTTCATTATCGGGACTGTAGCTCGCACCTGAGGTGGAAGGCTTACTTCTGGCTCGTTAATTGTAGAATGTATCTGATGTGGAGAGTTTGATATTGCAGAATGAATTTGAGATGTCTTAGTCAGAGAGAGATTACTACCTGAAGTCTCTTTGTTCCAACTAGGTACAGTCTCAATGTTGCTATTATTACGTAATTTAGTATTATAATTGGCTTCTGCAATAATATCTTCGCTAAAGAAAGTCGTTTTATCCTTTAGTGGTGACATTTGATAAACCCGTTCAAAAGCATCGTCATCAACAATAACTTTGGAAGATACTTGGACTGTTGGAATTTCTTCCTCCGAAATTTGTCGGTGATTTTTTGTTAAAATGTCAAAAATATTATCTGGTACAGTTGATCCAGTAGCTATATCTACTTGAAGCTCATCTTCGCTTACTTCTTCCCGTGACTCTTGGGGTGTCCTAAATTCGATAATTCTCTCTTCTCTTTTAGATGCAACAGGTATGATCTCCTCCTCATGTATAAGCAGTGAATCTTTCAAATTTAA
Organism: Neoturris breviconis; assembly: GCA_032360805.1. Classification (NCBI taxonomy): domain Eukaryota; kingdom Metazoa; phylum Cnidaria; class Hydrozoa; order Anthoathecata; family Pandeidae; genus Neoturris; species Neoturris breviconis. The sequence continues at coordinate 24,678 of JAULBZ010000098.1, forward strand.
TTCAGGCTCAGATTCCGTCTTGTTTCTCTGGCGAACCTGATCCGCTTCATAATTTCTAATATCGCTAAGACCAGATTGGCCTTCTTCTGACTGGTTCGAATTGGTTTCATCTTGAATATTACTTTCTTCAGAATCAGTACGTGGTCGACTCTTTCTTCTTCTGACCACAGTACGTGAAGCACACCTGCTGTCATCTAGGCTGTCTTCTCTCCTTGGTGTACTCGTTACTTGTTTATCTCTCAAGCTACAGGTAATATCTGAGAATTTATTAGTCGGTTTATTGAACACGTCATCGGCTTCATCATCACTGATTGGTCGGCTTTTTCTACGTCGCTGTCGAATCTCAGTTGTACTTTCTTCTCCAACTTTTGAGCTCGAACTCTTTCTTGATCGTTTTAAGTCAGAGGAACTAGAACGTCGCAATCTTTCTTCTTTTGAGCTTGAATTATTTCTCGATTGTTGATCTTCAGATACGCTTTGACGTTTCTTATGTATTAAGGCCGACAAATCGGCTTCACTTCCATCGTCACTTCTTTTACGTGTTCGTCTACGCGTGGATATATTTTCGCCGTCATTATGCTTGTCGTGATTTTCAGTTTTATGTGATCGGAAACGTCTGAGAAACCGAGATTTCAAGCTCAAACTTTCTTCTTTTTCTTTTTCTCTTTCTCTTTCTTTTTCTTTAGACTTGAGTAATTTAGAGGCTCTCTGTGCAAGTGGCGTATTAGGAACAACAGGAGTAATGTCCAATTCACTATGCTCTGGTAGATTGTTCTTATTCTCTGCTTCTCGTTTTAATCGAAGTCTTTCTTTTAAAGGGATCCTATTTGATGGGTTATACTCGTGGAAGCTACTGCTGCTGCCTCGTTTTTTTATTGATGGCTTGTTGGAAGTTTTTTCATCGTGAAATAGAGTTTGACTAGTGTTTGCACTGGAATTACCACTTGATTGAAAACTGGACGTTATATCTTGAGCAATATTGTCTAGATCGGAATGAGCTGATTTAGCTTTTAGTAAGTTTCGTCTGTGCTCAATCGCATTATTCTCATGTAAAGTTTTAGTTGTATTTCGTTTTGTTCTTGACTCTGGTATATATTCAGTAGAAGGTTTCTCTATCATTGATGTAGGACGGTTCTTTTTCTTATTTGAAATTAAAGTCTTTAAAAATGATTGACGTCTAGGTTGTGACGTTACTTCATCGACGTCGTTATTTTCTTTACCGTCACCAATAGTAAATATTGGCGACAATTTAGACGTTGACCCGTCATCTTCATTGAACAATCTTGATGATCGGAAGTTGTCGTTTGATTTATTCTTTTTGTTTTCTTCCAGTTTAGATTGGTTGAGATTTTGATCAGTTTCAGGTTCTTCAGAAAGTACCGCTAATTTGTTATCTTTTTTATCTCGTGTTCGTTTCAATAATGTAGATCCTGTTTCAGCTGAATCATCATTAACAGGGTAAACTGACTTCACATCACTTCCTAAATCGCGTATCCGGTTACCTTCTCTATCCCTGGGAGAAGGTGGGTTTGATACCAAACTAGTATTGGATGATACCTCGAAACTGTAGGGAGACCGCTCCGGTGGAGAGTATTCAAATGTTTGTTTTGGATATCGAAATCTTGATCTAGAATAAAAGAATAATATATAAGTATATATTTAACCATCCATCCATAAAATTTAAACAACACTCTGAAGTGGCACATAAGCGGAGAGGGAAAGCTTATTAATATTTGGAATTTTCCACCCCTCGCTCTTATTCCGACGCCCCCCACCAATACCCCCACTTGTTAACTTTAGGAAATCAACCATAATATAAAACAATCAACTAGCGAAAAATTAAAATACACGTTCAAAATAAAACTTAGAATAAATTAGCAAATCGCCTGATGCTGCTACACAAATCCTAGAAATTGCGATAGTAAGTACCATTTGAAAGTACGTATGTTCGAGTGCCTTGGTATTTCAGTTTTAACTGGAAAGCCTGTTAAACTTAGTCACCAGACTACTGCCATATTCGATCCTCTTTTAACATCGTTTACCTGCTCTCATGCACATTTTGATAACTTTTCTGCGCTAGCACGTTAGCCCAACGATTTTAAACTCACGTTGATGGAGAGTCTTTTGATTGAGCGTGATCGTCCTATTCTCAATATTTCTATCAAATCTATGCCCTTAAAGCTTTTTTTAATTTAAACACGTCATTTCTTCATTGTTTTTGTTAATGACTCCATTGTAATATTTTTACTTATAAACTCTAACAAAACTATAAAAAATCAGTGTGATCATGCTCGCTTAAAGCGAGCGAAAGCTTACGAAAGTACATGGATTTGTCTTCATGAACGTGTCGTTTTTTATTTACAACATTATCTTCGTCGTCCACTACAATTTCAAAATACCATTGCTGTCATGTTTATTTAGTAACTACAAAAAATCTCGCCACCCGCCTCTCTGCGCCCCTCCTTTCCCCACCCCATTTTTTTCACCCCTTCACCCCCCTCCCGACACACACACTTACTAAATTTGGAACAATTTTCGATTTCCGCTTATTCTTTTCTTCCTCCCTCCACCTCACCCCACTCACACTTATTTAATACTGCTGAGTAAGGATCGTTATTTCGACCCAAGTCATGTTCGTGTTGTGATGATAAGATTTATACCTTAAGAGTTCTACTGCTTTCTCGATCAATATCCCCCCATCTACATATCTTCGCCATTCTTCTTCAGTTGTAGGAGCATCATTCACATCTAGCCTCGTTTCAATATTATCAAATGTTGTACCAATCACGTCCCGGTGAGATCGAATACCTAAAGAAAAAATCTATTGCTAAGCAACAAGAAAGATAATTGGCTTATGTGCTCAGAGTTCGGCTGATCTGAAGATGTTACAGCTAGGAGGATGGTTATGAGAATATTTATGTTTTAAAGGTTTAAATTTGAATGAAACTCATTGAAGTTTTGAGGGTGGTTTTTATTGTTAACTTGTTATAAAAAGTCATATATTCAGTACAAATTCTCACACTGTATGGTTTCATGCTACACATATCACGAAATGGGTGATCAGCCACATGAGAAATGATTCATGAAATTACTATTTCGTTTTTTTCTTTCTGTGTTCACAAATTACACACGTGATAAAACTAGGTCTTAGCATTGTCACATAACGATATTTCTCTTAAATAGACCACGGTTAGAAACATTAAATTTATAAATATTTATGTTTTCATCAAAGAGAGCGTGAATTATCTTCTACAATTGGTTTGCCTAAACTAATATGTAAAGAGCCTAATAACCTAGTTATCAGACCTAGTTCTCAGAGGCTCTCTCTCTTGGTAAGGGTGATCTGGGTCCAAGGTTGACATCAAAGCAGAAGTTGTGATATTCAATCTTGGCATAGCATACAATCCCTATGTAGAACACTCGCAAGATTCAACTATATTCGAAATAAATGTCACTTCGGTTCTCTTATAAGTCCACAAGTTACGCGTAAATTTTTAAAACTGTTAGCAACAATATATTTATCACAGAGGATTTTTTTTAAAGACCCAATTTAGGTGTTTTTTGAGAAATGTTTTGAGATTGGAATTGTGTTTTTATATTGTGATGCAATCTATCAATGTAGAATACATCTTCTGCGATCAATTTGTTGTTCTGTTCTAGACCTTACATATGTTTTATAAGAAACCAGTTTATAAGAAATTTAGTAGTAGAACCATCAATAAGTAAGAAACTTTTAGTACTACAAATATTTGCCAGATTAAAGATAGAGAAACTAAACCAAGTTTTTTGGTAAGGATAAATAACTAAAATTGAGAAAGTTCAACAAAAATGAATCTGTGCAGAAGTGTGTTAGGTCAACGAATTTGCAATGGTTTGGTTTTTCAAGACGAAGAAACCAATATATTGCAAAATCGTTGACTCAGTACTCTCCTCGGTTTTATTTTTGAGACTTAACTTTTGATCTAGATATGTGAAAAGGTCTAAGTTTGTTATAAGTACTTTCAATTTATATAAAAATAATTTCCAAAACAGTCAACATTCTGCTGACGTCTGCATTTCTTTTCAAAAACCAAGAATTTTCTTATCTTATTTTTACATTAGGTCCATCGTTTGGAAATTATGGCCCGCCCCGTGTAAAATAGAGTCAAACTAGATGATAACGGCATTGACGTAATTGTACTTGAATAAAAAGGCTTCCCTCAAATTTACGTTGTTCTAGCGTCTTTGCTAGAACAGTCTTTCGCACTGGGTTTTGTTATTGGTGGTTAGTTGTGTTTAACCCTTTCACAATTTTAACTCTATAAAATTAAGAAGCAAAAAATATTGGAATTTTGTAACCAAAAATAAGAAACTTTTACACCCTTTCCTTATGAAAAAATAAACGTGTATGAAACTTTAAAAACCTAAATATGCGTAGCAAATCCGCTACCCCTGGGCACCTAAACATACGTAGCAAACCCGCTATCCCAGGGCACCTAAATATACGTAGCAAACGCGCTACCCCTGGGCACGAGTCTTGAGATTTTTGCTATTCCTGTTTTTTGTTGTTGTTTACGGTTATTTTCATTCTTTTGTATAAGCGCGGTAATATTTTTAATCATCAAAACAAATATATCTTTTAATTATATTTTAAGACATGCTAATTAAAACGTATTATCTTAATTATAATATATAGAAAGCAAATAATGAAAGATTCAGTCTGTAATATAACGTCACAGTTCATAATGACTTTGAACATTTCGAAAGTTAAAATGATAGGTATATATAAGGAATATGTGGCTATCAAAACTTAGACATATCCCAGTGGTTGCTTCGTCATGTTCATGTACCAACACATGAAAGCGTTAGTACTAGTTGTTCAAATAATCAACAAGAAAATTAAAGACTTACCAGTTACCGTGTTGTCAATCCTACGAAAGCCTTTCTTGATATTTGTAGCATTACTTTGCAACTTCTCAACTCGGTTTGTAAATTTCTCTGTTCTTTCGAGCAGCTTTTTAAATTGTCGATCAAAATCTGACAAGTCATCTGAAACGTTTGAAACGGTGTAATCGGATGGTAGATACAATGAACTTCTATTGCTAACAGGTTGACTTCGATAACCTGATATTGGTAATCGATAACGATCTCTATATGCCGACATATTTTCCAGGAAATGTTTCTATACTTTAACGTATCAACTAAGCGAGATATACATTATTGTTATTTTTATTGTTGTAGTTTAATCACACAAGATTGTGATTTTAAAGTATAACATTTAGTTTAAGCTACTCGCTGGGAATAATTGTGGGGTTTTTGTCTTTAATTCCAAACCACTATTTCTGAGAATATTTTCATCAAACAGTTCTTGTTACCGTTCTCACGTCTATGTGATTTTTAATTTTCTTGAATCTGTCAATTACGGTAGCAACTTTATTCGAACAAACATTAACGTGTCTCATAAATTCCATAAATTAACAACTGGACAAACTAATATTAGCGAACAACCACAACAGAACGTCAGTATCGAGTTATCTTGATAAAACATACACGTAAGAAACTGTTCACACACAACTTGAAGTTAAGAAGATCCCTTCAAATATTCATTTAAATCATCTTAAGTCGCTATCTCATGGCTTCTATACTACGTATCAACCGTTTATAGATGTCGTATTAAACGAATTAAATAAACGGCTTCAATAGGATTTATCTATGATTACAAATAAAGCTGGATACACACTATGCATGTTTATCAAATACGAATGCTGAAAGGCAAATGGCTTTATTTTTCTTTTAGTTGAGGAGGAGGGGTGAGTCATATGAGATGAGATGTAACCAATATGGGTAGCTTTTGGATATCTGAGATGCTGTATTTAAAATGTTCCTATACGATCAAGGCACATCGTTTTGTTGTTGTATACAGGCCCTTATCATCTTAATTTATAATATATGGCAAGTAAGGTTTTAATAATAATAGATTGTATTGTTTACTATTACTTCTCCTCTATTCGAACGTTCTCAATTATCCAATTAAACGACAAGAGTCTATAAAAGTTTTTTGATGGAGAAGACGAAAATAACACCAGTACGCGATGAGGTAATTAAATACTGTGTGACATCATCAGTCACGTGTTAAATAATATATAACTGATCATCTAATTTTTAAAAGTTCAAAATAATCACTTTTTTAGTTGTTGACAAGAAGGTTAATCAGTAACGAAGGTGTGTGAGAAACCATCCAGTTTAAAAATATCTACAACCCCCAACATAAATACTTAAGGCACTGCAAAATCTGCGCAAAATTTCGGGATTTTAACTTCGAATTTGTTCCAAGAGCATGAGTACTAGGCTGCTAGAAGCAACATAATTTGTTGAGGTTGCAAAAAGACCCTAAGATCCTAAGCCCTGTCTACTCGATAAATCTCTGAGATAAATCTATAGGAAATTCTATTGGTCATTTTCAGCATTTACGTTTAACTTGTGGTGTGTATTGTTTGCTAAAATGCCTCATAATTTATGTGAACGGTTATGGTGACGAAATATGCTCTATCCGTAATACAACCTGTGATATCTATTGCTGCTTTACTAAGCCTTGCATCACACAATCCGGCAAATATCTAAAGAAACCATGCAGTACAGGGGGTAAAACAAAACCACCGGCCATTGACCCAGCGATCGGATAAATATTTTGCAGACCAGATGCTCTTTTTTTTTTGCTTTTTTTTTTCACGCTGATATTTTCTCACGGTAAATCGCTCTTCTTCAAAACTAACTAACTCACTTGCAGTGATACTTGTGGCGAAATAAAATATTTCTGAAAACGAAATTAAATGGCGTCATATGACGTGTCATATGCTGCAATATAGGAAAATCGTACTTATATCAGTCTTAAATTCGGCACAATTGATCCTTGTGAGACAAATAGTACATTTCTGTGACAACAATAAAAAGGCCACCACATTTGGTCATATCGTCATCGTGTCGCAATATCGGAAAATCACACTAACTCTAAACTTATCTAATACTCTGCACAATTGATACTTAATTTTTTTTTGCATTGTATTGCATATATTTTCCAGACGTTACCGTTCACTGGATTAAACATTTTTACAACTGAATGAGGGTGTGTGTGCTTTACGTTTTTATAGATAATAATATTTCTGAAAATAAATTGAAATGACCATCTCATATAACGTCATCATGTTGTACCTCATAAGACGTCATAATGTAATACACGCTTTTTTATTAGAAATCTAACAAAGGGTGTAGTTCTAAAAGTTTCTTATTATCGGTTACAAAATTCAGAGAACTTAGTTCTAAAAGTCGCTTACAAGGTTTCTTCAAGAAGTTCCTTAAATTTATCAATACACTATATGGTTAATATTAGCGTTGATATCAAAGGGATAAAAACATGCAACTAATCCAACCATAAATAACAACAGCAACAATACAATAAAGGTTTTTAATTGTTTTTATGTTTGCTTTTTTAAAAGAACCTCGCTTATAGAACATTTAGGCTCAGAAATGGTAAAAAAATAAAAACATCCTAAGAATATCTCCAGTCTCTCAAATTTTAAAGAAATCAAAGAACATTCAAAATTTCCATTTTTTTTTTTTTTAGTCTTAGCAGATATCTTGTTGTTCTTTAACATAGTTTCTGGATTTTTAACAATTTGTGAATATTATTAATCAAACACAAATTATTGTGAAATAATGGTATTAGCAATTTATATTGGATTTTCCCATGTAGAAATAGATGGTCTCAGGTTACCCACATTTGTTTATCCGTTTATGTAATGAAGCTGACATTTTCACAATTTGTTTCTTATAGATAGTTTCAAACAGTCAGATACTTTAGTGGTTCAGACGTTATAAATAATAATGTGAAAGGGGAGAATCCCCCCATCTCCCGGCCGCAACAGGGTTAAATTACCGTAATACGATCGATTTCTTGAATCAAAAATACTTTGTTTTCGATTGAGATATGGGAATGTAATAAGCACAATCAGGCCTCAGTTTCTCTATGAAACAATAAGCCTATAGCCAAGTTTACGTGTTCTTATATAAAAACGTGCAGCAAATTTAGGATAAGCTCCCTTTTATATTCAAGTAAAATTACGTCGCTAAACGCCGTTAAAATCATCTTATTTAGTATAAGTCTTTGTACGTACCAAGAGAATAGTTTAATCGTGACAATGTTTATGGTACTAGAAAATTCTTAAGAGGGTCTACTACTAAGTTTCTTATAAACTGGTTTCTTATAAAAGATAAACGTGTATCGGACGATCGTACTTCCTTATCAATCTAAAACTCAGCACATATTAAAGAAGAAATATTCCAAATATAAACTTCTTCAAAAAATATTCTTATGGCATGCATTTGCGTGAATGAAGTTCATGATATTTTGTCGTAATGTCGTTATATAGTGCAACCGTTTTGAAAATATATTTCCGGAAATATTTAGTTTGTCCCACAAGTAATCGGAAGTTTAAGTAATGGTGACGTCATAGAGTGAGACTAATTGGAAACATTGTTTCCGGAAGTATTTCATTTGTCACAAGTTCTGCTGAGGTCATGGTGACGTCATAGAGTGCGTCCATTTTGAAAATATTTTCCACACCGACATTGCACAATGCTAGCACGACATCCAAGTTGTTTATCAAACATTGATCCTGGCAGACCGGTATTTTATTTCTCTTATATGGATTACTTGTACCGAGTTTACCGAGTTTGTGTCGAGAGATATATACATTGAGAGAAAGTTTGATTTTCCAGATATTTTCCGGTATTTCGTCATGATGACGTCATAGCTATTTTGAAATGTTTTTTTCCAGAAAAGTTTTATTAATCCTGTGAGGATAACTTGAGTATCACGTTGATAGATTTTAAAGAATTTCGTTGGTCGGTACTCTGTGGTCGGTTTTTGGTGGGTCGGTAGGTCGTTGGTCTGTGGTTGGTGGTTTTATCATAACCCGAATAAAAGGATCGTTCGAAGATATTTGAAGCGTTGTGTGCCAGTCGAGAATCAGTTTAGCTTAACACGTGTGTTACGGTATGAATACAGTGGAGCAGAAAAAAGGTTACGACTTCATGTAATATAATTAAGAACGAATTGGATATATATATTCTTTTAGTGTTGAAGGAAATGGTATTGAGCTACATGTGATTGCTACCCGTAAATTGCAGTGTATGTTTCATTGGATATTCTTTGCTGCTTTCATAAAGGTTTATTTTTAACTTAACGATTATGTTCAAACATAGTTTTTATTATAATACATCATGCTTTAGGTTTTCTCAGCGCGTCATCATATATTTATAATAGACTTCATGTGAAATTAACTAGTTATTTAATGTAACAACGGTTAAAATATTTCCGCTTCATTCTTACCCTATTTGGGACTGGGATTGACGGCAAACTGTATTATCATTATTGCTGTAATAATTAAGTGGCAACACACAACTACTGAGAAGGTGGAGACAAAGTTGTTCCTACCTAATCAGCACTATGGATAGGAAACCCAAATAAAACACATTATTTCTCGATAATGTTTGGTACAGAGAAGGAGGAGACGAAGCAGAGTTTTAATTAATTCGCATGCAACCACACTACGTAGAATGTCATTATTAATTGATTTACTGGGAACGAGGGTTGTTTTGCGAGAAACGCTTCAGATGACCTTAACAAAATACTCGCAACGAGGTTGCTATTTATTAAAACTACAACATAGTGTATCTTACATTTAACTAACCCTATGCATGCTGGATAGAGCTACGCATGTTAGAATGGGATTTTTTATGACATAGCATGACAAAAGATATTCTTCGTGGCGATGATGTAGAAGCAAATTCAAAATGTACATGGAAGGTACAAGTGTCTCTAATATCAGTAGATCTCAAATGTTCAGAGAAGTCAATTGTTACGTCCATTGTTACCACAAATAGAGTCTGTATCATTTAGTCAAACTTTAAAAGGAGTCAAAATTGCTCGTTATATTTAACTTTTCAAAAATTGACAATAGGCAGTAATTTTATTTGTTATTGCCATACATTTCATTGGGTTACATATTATCCCTAAGTTTTGAAGTTGTTTTCTGTATCATATTACAAGTTAAATGGGAACAAAGGTCAAGTATGTATATTCATTTCAGTTGTAGCCACTTATGCACCAGTCGTGATGTTAGTTCTAACCTCTCATACACAAGTTGTGATTTTAGTTCTAACCACTTATGCACCAGTCGTGATTTTAGTCCTAGCTACTCATACACGAGTCGTGATTTTAGTTCTAGCCACTCTTACACCAGTCGTAATTTTAGTTTTAGCCACTCATACACCAGTCGATATTTTAGTTCTAGCCACTCATACACCAGTCGTGATTTTAGTTCTAGCCAATCATGCACCAGTCGTGATTTTAGTTCTAGTCACTCATACACAAGTCGATATTTTACACCAGTCCATATTTTAGTTCTAGCCACTCATACACCAGTCGATATTTTAGTTCTAGTCACTCATACACCAGTCGTGGTAGCAGTCGTTCTAAGGCAGCAAAATAACCAAAGAATAGAGAGAACGTAATCAAAGTATAGAGAGAGCGTAACCAATTCTCATTTACGAGCTTTTATTTTCTAATATCCTAATACGACTCCAGTTTAGCACCGAAATATTCATTGGATGCTCATTGGATAGCATTTCAGCCAATGAGCTTAAGTATTATTCCTGGTGATCAGAAAGCTGGGAAAGGTTCGTGTGGATTTTATGACGTCATCAAAATTGTAAACATGAAAACATGTTTATCATATGATAGAGAATATCCGTGAATGCATACTATGACGGAGTAGGGAAGGAAGTAGGCTACCAGAAGTTGTTTTCTGAAAAACACAGTGGAAGAAAATAAGTGAAAGAGAGAAGGTAAAAAACATAGCAATAAATGAAAAAAGAACGAACGATTAGTTAACCTACGCAAGCTGTTGAATTTTAGTACAAAACGACATAATCCGAAGAAATATGGGAATTACTTGAATAACAGCCTAGTAAAACCTCAATTTTATTGGTTTTATTTTTGGTAATCGTTCGGTATAATTTGGTAATCGTTCGCTTATAATTTTTAACACCGAACTATTGCTTAAAAAATGTTGGAGGCACTAGCCTAACATCCCTTTTACGCTGCATGCATATCTGCCAGATACCATCATAATGGCAAATCTCCACTAGGCCGATTCGTTCGCGCGAACTATAACTGAAACCATTGCTTAAGTGACTTATCCAAAGGACTGAAATGTATATGAAGTGTAATATAAAATAAACAAGTTTTTTTAAACGTTTTTCACGAGAAGACGTAAATGAAACAAAACTAGAAAATGGTTCGGTATATATGTGCCAGGCGCAATAATCCGATTAGAGGCCTACATGCGGGTTAATAGGGTAAGTATCAATAGAAACTCTATCAGCTACGTAAGCTTATGATGTACGTAGATCCATTTTAGTCTAGAGCATCTGTGACACGAAATATTTTGTTTTACCCTTATTTACCATCTATACTTTCGGCGGAAAGATGAAATTGTGTATACCGGCCGCTTTTATAATGCACAAACTTTTAAGGGACGCCTATTCGAAAAGGGCGTAAATTCATGAGGGGAGAGGCGCTAAATTCAGATTCAACTTGTATAATGCCTTCCACATTTGAGACAAACTGATTAGGCCACCTTCAAATAAGCCACCCTCACATAAGCCACCCTCAAATAAGTCCCCCTCCCAGAAAGAAATTGTGGAATAAATGCCTTCTTTAGATAAGTACATTATCTAAATAAGCCTTTGAAAGTGGATGTTTTAATAAGACTCCCCAATAAACTTCTACAGCAGCTAGTGACTGTTAAGATAATCGATGTCATCGCCGTACACAAGCTGATGTGGAGTAGGCAACACATCTCACTGTCATTGATGACGTTTCTTTATACCAATGGAATGTCTTCTTTTGGCTTCAGCAAGGAATTTTTTAAGGCTAATGGAAATTAACCTTTACGTAGATAAATCATCGGAACGAATATCCGTGTTACTTTTACATATGTTTATGATGATGATGATAAGCTGTCAAGTGAGGGCGTGTGGTTATTAACCTTGCAGCTTATTCAAAGGGAGGGGCTTAATTGAGGCATTACGAATAATTTTGGTGAGGATACACAGAACCATATATGCGAGTATCGAAAAACTAGAAACATAAATATTCACCTTGTAATTATAATATTCACGAATACACTACTGTAATAAGTAATACGATAAGCATATATAGCTTTTAAAAGATTCTCTCTACGCCTATTACATACACGTAAACCTATGTTATCAAGGAGATGCGATTCTTTGATGTTGTGTACCTAATATATATATGTCAACCTGACTGCCACCCAAACTTATTTGTATCTAACATTCAAAATTATACATATATCTAAGAAAATAAAACTCTCCACAATGTTCATCGCTGCACGATGGCGACGACGGTTGAAGCAAAATCTTATTCTTTCGTCAAGGAAACAAGAAAGTAAAATATTCCTAGTTAAAATGATAAATGTTCGCATGTATATTTTTTCGCGCACACAATCCTTAAAATATAAACGCTGATTTTTTTGCGTACTGTCATATCTACCTTATTTCAAGTATAGATTTATTTTCGCGCAAGAGGGAATCTAAGAGAAAAAATTGAAAATAAAATTGGTCAGAAAAGGAAGAAAAAGAGCGTAATTCACGACATGGCACAAGAATTTCATATATATTGTTCTCCTTTTATGTACTCCTGTATCTCTTTCTTCCTCTCATTTTTAACATATAAAGCCACTTACGACTAAAAGTGTACAGGACGGTAATGCAAATAAAATTGGGATAAATTCTCGCGTAATTGGACAATTTCGCGTGAAATTGTGCGAAGATTTATCCGTGCGAGAATTTATCCCAATAAAGTAAACCAAAAAATATCAAAATAACAGCGCCACATTTATAAAGGATTCAAGAAGCGATACAATATTCAATGTTTTGTTGTCTGACCATATATGGTTATGTCAATGATATTTGTTATCAAATGATACACAAAAAAATAAATAAATGAAAAAAACATTCCACACAATGTGTAATATTTGGAATCTGACTCTTTCTTAGAGCTTAGCATTTATTTTATAAAAGACAGAGAGTGCTGAACTCTTGAAAAATGGTGCAAATATTCTTGAAAGTAAGGAATACGTAAGAATAAATTTCATGTTCATTATTTCCTGTTACCAAAAGCTCTGAAACACGCGAGGGTATAAATCTGGCCTGCTTGGTTCACAATTCAACGGTTACAGGGCATAGGATGTGAACTTGATAAGTAGACAATCGTATTCTAAAAATGTCATTAAGTGTCTCGAAAGGAGCGATTATTCAATCTAAGAATGAAAAATATTTGTTCAAACAAGATGGTTGCCAAACAGTGAGCTTTTTTTTGAGCGGATTTTTTTAAATATTTTTGAATATTTCGGCATAAAAATTGTAACGAAAATGAAAATGAACTTCAAGGTAATTTCCGATAATTTCTGTCACTAACTCTCCACTACTGTACGTCATGGAGTTAAGCTTCAGGAAACTTGCTGTAAGCAGCAAATAAACGTATTAGAATTAGAAGAATACTACTATAAGGTTTATTTCTGCGCAGGTGAAAATTTTCCGCGAAAGCCACAAGAAGACATTCGATTGGTAGAAATCGACGTAACACATCGTGTAACATCCATTTCTATTATTGAAATGCCTTCTTTTGGCTTTCGCGGCAAATCTTTCGCCTCTTGGAAATATACCATAAATGAATGCGAATATAAAAAGAGGGTCTAAATTTCTGGAAATCTAAATCGATTGCATTTCCCATTGGAATGGCGCCTTATTTAAAGGTCATTTCCGATTCAAAGAAATATATTTCTCACTGGGATGGTACCCATAACGGCGTTGGCGAAATCCACCGTCCACCGCGTACCGTGCCACCGTTCGTGTCCACCGTCCACCGTCCACCGTCCGAGATAAATCTTCTAGTGGTCATTTTCAGCATTTGCTTTTTTTTCGTAGTGTGTTTTGCTTGCTAAAATTCGAAAATAGGCTCATAATTTATGTGAGGGGTTGTAGGTTTGTGATTTATGGCATGGTTTGGTTATGATTTTGGTTTTTAAAGACTTCTTGGCTATGGCTTAGGTTGATAGAATAATCACATGACATAAGCTTTTGTTTGGTATGGTTATGGTTATATGGTTTATAGGTTTTTGTGAGATGGCGGAGGTTTATGGATTGGATAGGTTTAGGTTTATGGAATGGTTATAATACTTGAAGGTATAATGGCAGTCATGCATTGACGTCATCATAGGGAATTTCTGTTACAGTAGAATGTTGTAGATCAATTATATGTTGTACATTAAAAAGGCACTTATGTGGCTTGCCCTGAACGAAGGAATTTATTTGAAACTTCAGATGATTCTATAATATGATAGTTACCTTCAGTCAATAACTACATTTACTGTCTAGCAATCGTCAATATTGAAAACGATTGTTTGTATCAATAAAATTAGGTCAAGTAGAAATAATGCCTTTTTCTTGCTAGCTATGTTTCCAAATAACCCAACAATGATGTCAGGGATAGTTACTGTGATGATTTTGATTTCGAACATCAATTATAGTCACGGTTTTCTTTGCTACTCACAGTCTTGTTACTGTGATTCAATACAATCGAAATGTCTACACGATAGAAATACACTCTCCTCCATCATAATAAAAAAATAATAATGCATAGCAGATTATAGAGTGTTACTTTTTTCAAAATCAAATTCGAATTTGTATCAAATATAGAGCAAAATAAAAAATAATATATTTTTTTTTTTTGGTCTGTAAAATATCAATTTTAAATTATTTTAAAAAAATCTGAAAAATTCGGTATGTAAAATATTACATCAGACGGTGGTTCACAGACGGTGGACGGTAGACACGAACGGTGGCACGGTACGTGGTAGATGGTGGAACGGTGAATTTCACCAACGCCAGTCATAACTTAGTCGTTGTTCCTAAAGCTAAACTGATGTTTGCCACATCGATCCGATATTTTCCAGTAAGAAACCCGTTTACACCCGTTTTTGTCGTTGTTGTTATTTGATTGTTTGTTTCTTATAGCTATATATAAGAAACTTAGCGAGGGTATAGTGCTTAAAGTTTCGTATTTTTAACACCAAAAAAAATGTATTTCTAAAAGTTTCTTAACCCTATTAAGCCTAGGGGTAACCTAAATTTTCCTAACTTTTAATTATTTGTCTATTTAAATAATAGTTTATTGGTGTGGATTTGAAAGACAAATATTTATCCGTTCAGATGCCCGTTCAGATACGAAAATTCGAATTTACTCCAAAAGCCTGGCTATCAGGCTGCTGTGAACAACAGAATTTGTCGAGTTTGGAAAAGCTCCTAACAAAGTCTAAAGTCTAGAGATAAATCTCTAGAGACTTCTCGTGGTTGTATTCCGCATTTTCGTTTTGCTTGAGACGTGTATTGTTTGTGAAAATTTGTAAAATGTCTCTAACTATTCTAAGATTGTAGCTACTAGAAGAAAGAATGTCCCGTCAGTAAACCAGTAAAATTAGTAGATTATACATGTTATTGTATAACATATTTAATTCCAAATGAGTCCTGGTAACCAAGTTAAAAGTGGTATATCCAAAATAATTTATAAAAATAAACCGGACAAATAACTCAATGCCGTAAAAATGTTCCACTCACTATTCTGGAGAACCTAATAAACGAGGGGGGACGCTTATTAATTTTTAAAGTTCCCTATTTGCTTGCATTGTTAAAGAATGCAATTGACATCGTCCGGAAACAATGTATTCCTTAATATGTCACTGTTCATAAAGATGATGCGTTCCACTCGTGAGTTGGTGAGTTACTCTGCAGTATCGAATAAACGAGGGGGGGTTAAGGAATAAGAAATATTAACGAACTCGATGTTCTTTCATATTTCTTATAAAACCTCTCTGTAACGAACCTTTGATATAACGAACTCTCGTTATTACAAACCAACGAAGCTCCCTACAAGCTCTCCCTAACAAACCCGATATAAATATTTTGTTTTTATACCATCCACAATGAGAAATCTAAGGGTTGAGAATTTTATATGATGTCTTCCTTACACCTGTAGGAACATTCCCACTTAATATCTTTCTAACCTTGTAAAGAACTTCTAATATTCATCGATATTTCTGTCTATTTTAACTCCTCGTACTTCTTGGTGTGAAAAAATAGTATAACGAACTGTTCGCCTTCAGAGTTCGCGTTATATCAAGATTATACAATACAGGCCTCTAAATTCACGTTGGCATTCCCTGCGGAAGAGCATCTTTGGAGACTAATGTGCAGCCTGTTGGCTACAAATTAGCCTCTAAAGATGCTCCTCCACAGGACAATGCCGTCGAGAATTCAGAGGTCTTACAATGTCAACTTCGTTCTCATTCTCTTGTAATATATAACTCTTGGCAATGATGATAGTTATGATGAACATGACGAACTTAAGCTATATGTTCAACGTATTTTCTACTGCAACTTTCAACGATATCAACGGTGATGGTGAGTGAAATCTATCCGTAGTTACACCTTCATTTATATAAAATATTTTTATGTGTTCATTTGTTGGTAGGACATACTTCTGTTTGCGATTCGACTTACAGATATTCTCATTTTGAAATGTTTTGATACATTTGAGACTTGATTTAACAAAACAAACGACAATTGTGATACCGAGAAAACGGATACAGATATATACTATACATTTATAGTCTGATATATCTGCAATTGAAGACTGAGATACCATATGTGAGTCAATAGTAAGTACAGCTAAGAACCATACGTATAAACCCTCATTGAAATGAAATTGAGATTCTTTTATGATATCAACACAAGCAGCAATAAAGATGAGTAATAGCAAGAATATAGTGAATATTATTACTAGTAACAAATTCATCATTTGTGATGATTGTTTCAAACGATGAATTTTAGCTGTTAATAATCTTAGTAGGCTTATCATCTGATTGGATAATAGATGTACTGAAAGAAAACTGATTGGTAAACCGACCAATAAATAAAACACATTGAACAGGGAGTGTGCAAGTGAAATAGGAACAGCATTGTCACCTAAAAAATATAGAGATGTATATATGTTTGCTCACTCACTGGTTCTCTAGCAATAATAAAACGACACCGATGATGAGAAAGAAAAATTCAGATTAACGTTTTAAACAAGTTGTATCAATTTGTTTGAATTTGAAGAAAATCACTCGTTTCGATGTGGAGCCAGTGTTTTAGATCTCATAGCAGTGCAAACTGGTTCCACAATGTAGATCCACCTTGATCAAACTTTGTAGATAGTGTGTAATAAATTTTCAACACCATTAACATTTGTCTGGCCATGATGGATGTCACGTGATTAATCACGTGTTTCTTACCTATTGTAAGCAACATGTTGAAACATATATACATCCATTGAGGTATTGTATGTTGTTGCGGACATCCACCATCTTTAGAAACATAATTTTCTTCGATTATCTTTACCAAAGCTTGCTTTTGTGAGATACTAAGATTCAATCGCGTATTTTGCAGAATGAAAGTTAATGATTTATTCACAGATTGCGTTGGACAAGTTGCTCTGTGTTTTTCAATGATATAAAAACATATTCCACCAATTAGAATCCAAGAAATAAAACTTAAAAACAACATGAAACATAAGAATGTTTTCTTCATCTTTCCAAACGATTCTGTAAGTCCCAGTTTTGTGTAGGTATTTCTCACATCACGTACTACCTACAAAGAATAATACATTTCAATATCTAGCAATACAAAATCTTATACCACCGCCGGACCAGAGATTGAAGTTGACTTATTCGGTCGTCGAATTTGTGTGTAGCTGTCGATTGGCGTCGAGTAAACATAATGTTTTTACGAAACGAAATTCTTAAAGGAGCACTCTCCCGGTGGTCGATTTAAATGTCACCCATTTTAATCAGTTTGTTGTCATAGAACGAAAAGGG
>JAULBZ010000099.1:0-42617 GCA_032360805.1 Neoturris breviconis
AACATTCAAGGGAAGATTGACCATTGACTGCTGTTTATAAAATTTGTGATTAGAATGTTTATTATTTTCTGCTACTTTGAAAAAGCATGTTTATATTAGAACTTAAGATTGGAACTTAAGTGCACACAGCATAATTTTACAAAGATGATTATTTGTAGGCATACAGTATGAGGATGTTGGATCTACTATACTAATGATATTTTTAAAGTAAAAACAATTGACCAGTGTGATGCTACAACTTTGCACGTGCGATGTACCGCACTCCTAAAATATTTGGAGTGGAATTTGGAGGGTTAAACATTGAAATTAATATTTATATTTTACGCAAGCGACAATCAGCACACGTCAAAGCAATTTACGCGAGCTGTATGCGAGCGCGAGCGA
This sequence comes from Neoturris breviconis, assembly GCA_032360805.1. Classification (NCBI taxonomy): domain Eukaryota; kingdom Metazoa; phylum Cnidaria; class Hydrozoa; order Anthoathecata; family Pandeidae; genus Neoturris; species Neoturris breviconis. The sequence continues at coordinate 385 of JAULBZ010000099.1, forward strand.
TCGCTCGCGACTAAGAGCCAGTCCTGTGAGTACATTGTGCATGGACTTGCTGTACTGTTTGTACTTGTGTACCAATGCTCTCAATTTAATCTATCGTTATCATCAGATCATCTTTAAATTTTTAAACACACATACCTGAAGAAATCTAATCAGCATCAAAAACGCTTGAAGACGAAAAAAAATTACGTTATACACCCTGTACTTATTAGGTCCATTATTCTGCACTCATTATATATCAATGCTCCTAATTTAGGTGGGAGTCTCTCAATCATTGCCTTCAACCTTAGCTTTCTTCCTATTCTTTTCAAAGTCACAAAATCCCCCGATTCTCCGAGATATTATAAGAAATAAGAAAAAATATTCATGAATTAAAAGTACAACAGTACAATACGATATAGTTTTTTCTTCTACGAGTCAACGAACATTAAATTGTGATATAATATTAAAGGAAAAGGAAACTTATGGCAATTGTTAGTTTTTGTGTACATCACACTTGACAATCATAGGAATAATGTTGCCATTTTTATGCTACACTCTCTTGAGGTAACTCCTGGCTGCGCTTTCAAGATGAGTTACATTGCATCAGTTACAAGCTCAAAAATGTATTTCTGTAATTCCTCAAAGTGTTAGATATGATTAAGAAATTGATGCAGTTCTGAGCAAAATTCAGAATTTCTTGCCCTAACATATAATACACTATATAATTATCTCAATTTTTAATTTTAAAATGTTGGAATGTCTGCCGGTCTGAAATATTCTGACTTTTCTGTTTATTTTGATCATATGATCATTTTTATTTTTGTAGTTGTTCGAAAAGTATGTATCTATGGAATTAGAAGGAAATTCTCAAGTTATTGCAACTTCCAGATCAAGAAAAGATATAAATCATTCGTTCATTTCATCATTGATGATTGTGGGCACTATTGGGCCATTGATTTCAAACTGTTCATACAATACAGTTAGCAGCATGGTAAAAAGTCTTTCAATGGAACATCTGGATGTAAGCAATTTTACAGAAATAATAAGAAAACAATTCACGACTGGCATGATAAGGTAAGAGCAGTGGTTAAAATAAGAGTAGATAATCACTGCGGAGGAGATATTTTTATGCTCAAAAGTCACTCTTGCGCACTGTAGAGATTGGTGTGATATTGTACGTACATTCGTGTTGGTTATGTTATTGTTCTAGTTAATGTGATAATGTTAAACTTTATTGTGCACTATTTGTGTTTACAAAAGTATGTATATGTGTTCACAACAGTGTGAAATTAACTATTTAATGAGCATTATGTTGAAGAACATTGATTGAAATATGTCACTTCTAAATTTATTCCGGCAAAAATTCAAGTGTTAACTTAATCCACGTGTTGTAATCTTATAACGATCTGGATCCATTCTTGTTAAGAAGTCTTTTAGCTTTCTATATTTATATTACAGTTGTTTGAATTGTTACAAACTTGAAAACCAGACATCATCTATTGAGGAGTGTTTTTAAGCACAGTTGTCAAAGCTGAAATCTATACTAAAAAACATTCCTCCACAGGTGTTATATCTAACAATTCTTGTCATGCTTGTTATATTATACTTAGATTATATCTTCATGAGTTACAAACTCTTTTGAATCAAATCTTAAGTTTGCGTGACAAAAATCAATACAGTGATTGTTGGTGTTATTTACTTGTTATAATCCATGTGCTGTCTGGAAAATGTGAATTATTTGGCGAACCTCTTATAAAGATACGTGACTATGCCGATTTCAATGCATACACATGTGGAGTGGATTGTATTGATGATACTTTAATAGATATAGATGATACTTTCATAGAGTAAGAGATTTTCTTCTAAATAACATTCTCAATGTATTTCTTTTTAACATTCGAATTAGGATTGAATCAGCGTTGTGACGTTTATTTTAATTTTTGCTGTTGTTAATGCAAAGCTTATTCAAGAGCGACACTTATTTGTGAGTGGCACTTATTTTAAAATTGACAAAATACTAGTTCCAAAAAACTTAAAAACACAGAACTGTTAGATTGGACATAGAGAATTATTCATTTTGATGTTGCCTAAAAGCTTTTGATAATTTTTGTTTTGAAAATTAAGGGCTGCATTTGGTTAATAGTGCAGTGTTTATTCGAGAGTGGCGCTAATTTCAAACTTTGACTAAAAGTCAGCACGTATTCAGGGGTGGCATTAACTCTAATAATTATGGTAGTTTTTATAGGCTTATGTAAAGAAAGATTTTATGCTTCCACACAAAGTTGATAATTATTTTCTATGATGATTTTTAGCCTGCCAAACAAAGTTTGGATGGGCTATTTATATCACTTTAGTTACATCATTCTATGTTGGAAAGAATTGATTTTTTTGATTTCGTCCACTCAGAGCAAATCATTTTTGGCATTCTAGGCAATATTATGAGACCGCTGGCCAATTTCTTTGATTTCATTGACTTGGGACCAAGTATCGGTATAAACTCAAAAGTTGAATAATTGACTTTGAATTCTCTTTTTAGCATACCAAACAAAGTTGGATTATTAAAATCACTTTGTGGTGGAGGCGGCTTGCTTTTTCTTAATAGACTGTGTTTCCAAAGTGCTAGCACTTTGATTTGGTCCACTCGGTTTTGAGTTTCAGGCAAAAAAGGTCTAAATTGAGTTTTTGGTCCAATTGACCGAAAAAGTGTGGTACCATCTTGAAATTTGGTTATGGTCTTCTAGGCAATATTATGAGTATCGGCGAAAAATGGATTTTTTCAAAGGTGGAGACTATTTTTGAACACTCAACAACATTCAAATTTTGATTAAGCAATATCATACCCAAATGATAATAAGAGAAGTAGAAACTTTGATATTTTTGTGACCATGAATCTTTTTTGACAGACATTTTGTGTGTTGGGGAAGCTTCTTTCTCAATTTTTTCAGATGATAAGTGATATTTTTTATAAAAAATAATATTTAAATTTTAAGATTTGAAGTCTTCATTTTTATTTTGGGAAGCTTCCTTCTTCAATTATGAAATAAATATTAATGTTTATTCACTTTAGGGCCATAAAACTACTAAAATTACTATTATGAGTATAAATTTTTATAACATTAATTAATTCCAATTTAAATTAGAAATATAATGACAATACACAATTCAACAGGGAAGAGGTTTTTAGGAGAAGAATTAATTATTTTAATGAATATGTAATCTTATTATTTTTTTATTTTTTTTAATTTTAATAAGCGATGATAACAGCCACCTTTACATTAAAATATTTTATATTTAATTATCCTATTGTGAATTAGAAGTAAAAGTTTTATTATAAATGTAATGTTAAGTTAATGAATTTATATTTAATTATTCCCATTTTGAATTAGAAGTAGAAAGAAAGCATTTTATTTTTTTATAATAAAATGAAATTAATTTAAGGAAATTATTATCTTTATTTTTAACTGATGATGACCTTTTATTAGATGTTATGTATATATAGTTAAATGTCACAAGTTCACTTCTAATAGAAACCATGTTTTTATTAAAGTGTAATTATAATTATAAGTGTTTATAGTCTCACAGGACAACATAAATATATTATAAGTTAAAATATATTCTTTATTATACATATTATACATAGTATATATATATTGCTATGATGTGTAATGATGTATGATATATAATGCGTGCATGTCATTCATATCCACTGTGGAGAAGTTACTTTTGAGCATTGCTTCAGGCTGTGATATGAAATTCCGCTACTACACAGTAGCGGAACCTTAATAAAGTTGTTCCAATTGTTTATTTGACCTGAAACTTTATCAACTTAATAAGGACATGAAATCATAATGCCATGTAAAATTTGGATGTGACATAATTTTACCTGAAAAATGTGTTCCAATTGTTTATTGGACCTGAAACTCTCAATAAAGACACATTTCAAACACTGTATAAAGTGTGTCTGCAAATCATATTAATGTGCTTAGGTTTAACTTTCACTTGGTTTGGTGGGCTACTGTTAATACCATACCTTTGATTTCCTGTTTATAAGGATTTGAACATAGTCAAATTTTCCATTTTTTTTAGCTATGAGATTTTGAACATAAATCTTGTCGGCATCCACTTTGTATTTTGGGGAAGCTTCTTCCTCAATTTTTGGAAAAGTAAAATAAATAATGAAAAGAGACAACATTTAATTTTAAGAATCAGAATTTTCATTTTGATTTTGGGAAGCTTCCTTCTTTAATTAAAATTTTAATTTTTAATTTTAATTTTAATTTTTATGTCGTAATCTTCTATTCTAATCCTCTATTGGTTTCTTCTATTGTTTAGTGTTTCTCTATTTTTAAAATTTTAACAAATTTTTGTAATGTTTATTGCTAATGGAAACCAATCTTTATGTTTTAATTTTATAATTAATGGTTATTAAAAGCTAATAGGAACCAAAAATCTTTATATTTTTAACCTATCTTTTATTGATTACAGAGAAATGTACATAGCCTATAGATACTGATACATGTAGCCAATGCATATACCAACACATATATGTATAGCTTATATCCATAAAGCCTATATACATTATCCTATGTATATATCCTATTTTCATTATCCTATGTACATAAAGCCTATATACACATAGCTTATAATATATACTATATAAAATGCTAAGGTCTAGCTTTTGCGCAGTATGGTAGGCTACTCTAAATATTATCATTTTGATTCTTTAGTGCTACCATTAATCATCTTGAATGTTTTGAGAGAAGTTTACAGATGGATAAACTCTTAGAGAGATCATTAGTCTACATTATGAAACCAAAACACTTTCCCATTGCGATAGTAAGTTCGCTCTTCCAAGATGACTTGATTATAAGTATGATGATTGTATATTTAACACAGAAAGAAGGTTGCATGGATGAAAGTGAGGTAAGTTCATGAATAACGTAAGAGATATCTTACTATATATGATGTGGCAAGACCAGTATTTTGTTTTGTCAGCAGATTTTCAAGTTATGGAATATTCCAAAGAGTAAATGCAATTAATAAATTGATTAAAAAATCTTACTTAAAGTTAGAAAGTTCTATACTTTGGTTTTCCAAACCAGTCAAATTGGAAAGTTAAACATGTTGATTGGATGGGTGGTATGGATTGGATCATTTTTAGATTGGATTTACTACTTAATGTTTCACTGCTTTCTTCATTTCACTTGATTAAATCACATGTATAAAAGTAAAATTTAGACCATTTAAACAACACGCAATGTTACAAAATATTCAATAGTGCTGAAAACCTACTCAATGGTGGTGCAAACACATAGGATTTTTAGTAAAAGCAACTTTATTTAGGAGCCATCTCATTCTCCAAATAAATTTTTGTCCTTATTCAATTGTATTAATTTTTTGTCTCAATTATCCGGTTTTAGCTTCAACTAGCTTTACGTTTCCACAAATTGCAGGCATCACTTCCTCGTTATTTATTGATACTATTTTTAATGTTATTTTTAACTGTCCTGTTTAGGACAAAAATAAAACCATCTTCCCTTACTCTGCATTTCTTTGCCTTCCTCCAAATGAAATAGGGAAAACTCTGTTTTTCTTTAAGAGATCTATCTATTTACCCTCCACATGTGGAACTTGGTTTTCTTTTGAATAAACCATCTGTCATTGCCCTTTCTTCCCCACATGATTTCAATGGGCAATATCAAATTTTAGCATAAAATGTAACCATTTTATTTGTTAAAAACCTAGAAAAACAAGGGAGGCAAATATTTATTGGTCAAAAATCTGCAAAATAGCAAAAAAATGAATGAGAGGAAAATCTTTCAGAAAATTATTACATCTTTCTTTTCTCCAGTGATTTTGATTCAAAATATCGAATTTCAGTCAAAAACGTTTAGCAGATCTATTTTTATGGACTGGTAACCCTCAAAAAAGCCCATAACTGAGTGAAGCAAATGGACAAGACAAATTTTTAATAAAATTAATTTATCAGTTTGTTCTCCAATGGGCAAGGCAACTTTTCCAACATTATTTCAGCACATTAGTTGCACATTGCCAATGTCAACCATGCCAAATTTCAGAGAAAATGGCCTTGCGATTTTGGATGAGTATCTTGGACAGACAGACATCAAGAGGAGCATGGTTTGTTTGAATTTGATGACTCTCAGATACAACCTAAAAAAATACAATAAAGTCTTCTGATAGGCTCTCACATTACCAACATAATCTTCATTCCATACTAAGCTTTGCTAGGGCTTAACTACATACAAGACAAGAGATTTTAAATAATACTACCTTTCAGAGCTAGCACCCGAGCATAATATAAAGGTAGCTCAGTTAAAATACTAAGTGTAATAAATTCGTTATCTTGAGATAATATAACTGTATGACGCAATGTTAACAGAGAAAGAAAACAGATTATATATATTATAATAATAATAACAATAATAATAAGACAAGAAATAATCAATGGTCAAAGACTCAATCTTTAAAAACTGCCACTAATGCTGGCAAAAGGTTTGCTAGTCTTTCTGTACTCCTCGTCCTATGTTGCTATCCACAAGGCTACTCGTTTTCCGATTGACATATCATGAGTAAAATTGTAAAGAAGAAGAAGATCCAAATCAGTTCCAGCCTATCAACATAAAATCAGTCCGCAGTGGAACATGTGAGAGACTATCTGTGGATAACTAGCATATCCTTATAGAGAGAGTCTCTCAATGTCTGAGATCAGGTGTCAACCAGAGTCAGCTTCCTCTGCCTCTTTAACCCTATTAGGCCTAGGCTATTGAGGGCTCTGAGGGCCTAGAAAATAAAATCTGAACGGCTGCGTATTTTTCTTTCAAATTTCAAATCTACACCAATGGTACTTCCAACTATAAACTACATTTTAGAATAAAAATAACTAGCAGGTGCCCTATTGTTTCATACTTATGATGTCATAGCTTATATTGAGTATGAAATTCATATTTTGCATGACTATACTCTTTTGATGCAAAAAGGTGTCAAAAGTAACTTTTTATGTAAAATAAACATCAGTATCGTATTCAGCATAAATTTTCGAATCCAACAGTGTGTCATATGACATATTAAAGATAATAAAAAAATGTTCGCCTATTTTTTTGGACTACCAATGTTTGGAAAGCACCGAAATGCCGAAGATGAGCAAATTATTTTTAAAAAATGTTTGCGAAAATTTTCTTATTGTTAAAAGTTAGGAAAAGTCAGAAAGTCTGAGCATTATATTACTTTTATTTAAAAAGTTATAAACAATTTATTTAATAGGAGGAGGGACCATGATGCCCCCTAGGCCTAATAGGGTTAAAGACACCCAACACTCTCCAAATATTTACAAAATAGATTTTTAAATGAGAGTTTGTTAAGTTCTGCCAGAGTTCTCCCAAAACCTTGTTATTGTCACAAAGTTATTCTGTGCTGGATGCCAACTCATTATTTTTAAAAACTTTGCATTCAGTAGTTCTCTCTCAGTTATAAATGGGCCAGCCATTTATATGAAATATGTATCAAAATATATAGATATATACGGTTATAACATTACACTACAACAGAATGTTACATACACAGGATGTATACAAATATAAATATATACGTATTAAAGGCACATGAAAGTATTTATTCTAGAACAGAGTTAATTATTGCATTTGCAGAATTATTGTTTGAAAAGAATCTACCGTAGGTGTTTTAAAATTACCTTCCTCTGGATTTGTTCTATTCTACGGAGGTTAATTTAAGTAAAAGATGTTATTTTGACATTCTCTAAATTAGAGGTTGCTCTACATTATTCTCAGAAATTCAGTCCTTAAGGGAAGAATAAAAAATGTTAGATGGCATGTTGCTTTGTTTGAATGGTAGACAAATAATTGAAAAGGACAGATTGACAGACAGAAATCTGAATGGTTGTATTAATATAAGTAGATTTGTAGATTTGTTTTTGGAAACTAATTTGAAGATGGTAGCTTTGATTGGTTAGCTATAAATCAAAGTATACTATGTTTATATGGTAATTCAGTATTATTTAGGTATTTAACAGTTTGTAATCGAAAGGGTCAAGATAATACAAGAAAAATATGTTTTTTTGTTTTTACTGTATGATTCTGCTAAGAGAAGGAACTTTCACAGCATTTATAGTCCATTCATACCCTTTTTTAGCAAAATCTCCCAAATGAAACTTTGCAGATTTTCTTGTAAATAATCTGTGTGTCTTCCTGTGATTGTTTCTTCCCTTAAAGTATGCAGCAAATATCATCATGTTTAGATACAACATTTTCAAATCACTTTGGATCAACTAATTCACAAAAATAAAAGTAAAGATGAATTGTCACAAAGGTATGTGTGTGCAGTAAAATCAGCCCTCCAGATAAACCTGTTCTTCTATTATTGTATGATTAAGAAAATCTTAGGGCTTATAGTTGGAAATTTGCGTGTTATGGACACCACAAGCATATATGGACGGTGCTATGCCAATCTGTTAGGAAAGTTTGTTTCTTTTAAACCTATTTGGACTGGAATTTATTGACTTTATTGACGATCAGAAAATGGATTAAATAAGTTTTACACCTTTTTAATTTATTTTCGGCTAAGCAACAACTGGACACAAATACGTCTAAATATTAATATGCAAAGATTCAAGATGTACAAATTGTTTGTTTTTTTGTTTCATTTGATTCGATGAATTTATTGTTTTATCTTTCATTCTGCTCCATACATAGGCCTTAGTTAGTTGTCTTGCAAATTACTGATCTTCTCATCATTCGAAATATGGATAAATAATCACTGTTGGGACTTCAAAAATCCCTCCTCCATTGTGATGATATACTCTTATTTTGAACACTGCTTCTACTCTCCATTGCAGATGTTGTTATAATTTTGTATATATATTTGAAATGCGTGATATGCCTTTTATAGATTAGCTGTTGTTACTGTTTTACTCACTCTACTTGCTGAATCATTGCAGCATATTCCACTTACAGAATTTGTTATGGAATACTACCAAACACTTATTGACTGTTCAATGGCTTGCTATGAATCACTTCTGAAGATTCTAAAAAAAAGCAAAGGAAGAACCAAAAGAGAATACCAAGATTTTATATATGAGAAAATCACACAGAACTTGGATGATGTTGCCCGTGTATATGAAAATGCTATGATCAAGAAACAGAATTTTTGGAAAAAGCTGGATATCAAAGGCATAACAATTGAGTTACAAGTAGGGATTGTAATTTTTTGTATTTGTTATATGCCAATCTAACAACGAAACAATGAAATTATTTTCTAACTACTGGTATTCAAAAAGCAATAAAACTCAGAAGTTTTATGTCAGCAAGCTTACAATGGAGACGTAATATAGAAGAAGATCTAATATGTAGCTATATTTTTGTGCTTAGTACTTTTTGAACAGGTTTTTTTTCACCGGTTATGAACTTAATATGTGTCCCTCTCAAATAAGCAAACAGACTTTTTTGGATCGAACAAAAATTTTAAATAAGCACCCTGGGCATTTATATATTAGTTTTTTGATAATTTATAAATTAAAATGTCCAGTAAGCCCACTAAACCCATTCTCTCTTAAGCTTGGTTTCCAATAAAGAAATTTTGTTGAGCAACAGCTGTGCAACACTTGTTGCGCGACTGTTGCTCAACTTAGATAAATATATTTTCAATATTGTTGTGCAACAGTTGTGTGCTTGTCGCAGAGATATAAAAAAATCTATCTCTGCTCAACACCAGTTTCCAATACATCGCACAACAGTCGCACAACTGTTGCTCAACAAATTTTCTTTATTGGAAATCAAGCTTCAGCAAAACTGAGAAGAATGATACTCATCTTGTAACTGATTGGCTTAGAAAAATTAGAAACCAATCAGTGGAAAGATATTATTATATCTCCATGCAAATACATATTTTCCTTATTTAGTTTATTGGGATTATACTCCAATTGGATATTCTTGGATCGTCTGCTTTGAGAGACTTTATTATTGAAGCTCTTGTCACAAAGATCAAACGTACAGTAAGATATTTGTAATATAACCCACAGTAACACATTAGTATTTATGAATATGAATACAGAACATAACATTTGATTGGTTACTTCTAATCGAGCATTTTGTGAGGCCTTTGATACAACATCTTTCTTCACATTGACACGTTACTTGTTCTTTCTGAAATATTTCACTTACTGTAATCATGTTTTAAAACAAAAAATATTTTGTCAAAAAGTCAACATCAAAGACCATAGTGGGTCATAGTGGGTCAGGATATGTACATGCACAGTTAAACCAAATCTTTCATGTCAATTGATTGCTTTCATTGTCACTGTGGAGGAGAGAGTTTTGAGCTTAGCTTCAGGCTTTCTAGTCTAAAGCTATGCTTAAAAATCACCCAATTACATTCAATTACACTCTCCTCAACAAATGTTAACTTTTAGACATTAGGATACCAGTTGATCATCATCTAGTTTTATTGCTGTGTTTTAGTATGGTCAGGACAAACTACTGTTTATTAAAATCTGCAGTGAACTAGATATGACAAGATGTTCTGAACCTATTCAAGCTGTCTTCAACAAAACTTGTGTCCATCTATTTGAAGATATTTCACAGGTAACATATTGTAGTACCACCTAATTTCTAGTTATGAATCTTACTTACCATGTTGGTTGCACAAACATAACCAAACTATTAAATCAATCAAGGTTGAATCCTTCTGTTTTTATCAGTGTTGGTTTTAATACCTATATGTATGCCTGGAATTTATGAATACTGAGTAGAATTTGAGGTTTTACATTTATTTTAAGGCTAGATTTCTGAAGTAGAATAAGGTACTCTTTAATGTACAAATTGTAACGATTGAATAATCAAATATATTATTATCATGTTATTATGACAACCAATGAAAAGGTTAGTAATAATAATAAAAAAGTTTAAAAAAGATTACGAAAAACTGTTCTGTGCTTTCATCAATTTCTAACAATGTGTATATCAGTTCATGGTCCCCAAACCTAGATTTCTACATTTACTACAGTATTCAGTTACACCATGAACGAATGTATAAACGTATAAACTGTCAGAAAATTCTCAAAAATCATACAGCTTTTAGAAGAGATAAATTGTCCCTAAAATATTTTGTTTTAAGTTTTCAATCAGTTAATAACCACAACAATGGTACATTATCACATTGTTATAATTTAGAGCACAGATTCATTGGATTGGGTTGACTCGTTAAATGAGTGGTTCTTTAATATACTTGCAAACCTCTTCATAAAGAAATGGAATATGGCAAAAGATAACAAAGAGAAACTTGATTTATGTATCTCATGGAACCCTACAAAGAAACTGTTGATCAAATGTATGTTTGTTGATCTTTCTTCGCAAATACTAAATTCACTGATCAAAATTAAATAATCACTGCAGATGAGTGCTATTTGTGCATGAAACTATGCTCAAAACACTCTCCTCAACTGTGCTTATTTGCATTTACTTTGAACACTGAAATTAGCACTAACTTTTTATCTAATATTTGAAGCGTTCCTCGTTTATTTTTATTTTATATTATTTATATTATTTTGAAATAAGTAGCTATGAGTAGCTTTGATTATCTTAATGTATTATCTTAGAACATCATGCATAAAATCCTGAGGCTTATGTCTTTTGCAAGTGTTTTCAGCTTTAATAGTCTCGTAAGGTGTTTTCAGCTTTAAAAGTCTTGTAAGGTGTTTTCAGCTTATATAGTCTTGTAAGCCATTTTCAGCTTATATAGTCTTATAAGGTGTTTTTAGCCATAAAACAATGGAGAGACAATTAAATCACATGTTTATGCTCTAATATCTGGTTCTGATTTTATGATATTTTCAAAACATGTATTAACTTAGTGCTCTTGAAATTTTAGTGAATTCAAGCAATGAAGATACGATTAGTGGAATACTGTTGGAAGCACAAGATATTATTTCATCTCTTGCTGACAAAATCATGAATGCAACAATCACTGTTGATATGTTAGAACTTTTAGATGGAAAAGAAAAAGTTATATGTCATCTAGCTGCTTTGTATGTAGAAAAAACAAAGAAAAAGAAATACTTTGAAAAGCTTAAAGTGGCAATTGATAAACGATTTAAAGAATTAAATACTTTTAAAGAAGCTCGACTATCAATTGTGTATTTTCTTTCCGTTTGCGCAAACTTTCCTGCTGGGGTAGGTAAGTAACTCTTTCATGTTACTGTATATTTAAAATCTCAAAGGAACAGATGAAAAATTGACTTTCAATGACCACATACATTTTCCAGTGATCGAAATAAGGATAATGTTAATGTAAGCTACAAAGCCTGAAAATATGCATTTATGACAGACTGGTACATTTGATGCATCCTTTCTTTTGTTGTTTAGATATTGAGATAACACACTCCTTTAAATAAGAACAAATGATCACAATGGAGGAGTGTTTATGGAGCATAATCTCAGACATTTTAGCCTGTAGCTATGCTCCAAGATTACTCCTGCACATAGATTATTTACTCTTCAAAAATTGATCTTTAGCCGATGTCAAATATCTACAAGATAAAATCCAAACAAGTTTCCAAGAAAGAACAATGAAAGAGATTGGTAAAGAAAAAGATGGTGTTCCTACTTATTTTGAAATGGATGTACAAATTCTCACTTGTGCTAATGTTATGTATAGACACAGTTTTATGTCATGCACATTGTTTAAGCAAATTATTGAAAAAAACGTTGTTAAATTTGATAGAATCAATTGTAATCATGTGCAGATTCATGAAGGTGTCATTATCCCATCAATCCAAGATACAGAGATGTTAACCAAAGAAATTCTTGATGAAAGAATCAGTATTAGTTCCTTAAGTAAAGTTGTTTCAAAAGAATCATTGAGTAGATTACCAAAAGATCTTGAAATGCTGTTAGATGCATTGGACTTAAAATACAATAATCGTGATGTCCAAAAATGTATCGCAAAGATAAACTATGCATTTAAATTAAATCAATATGTTGAAATAACAAAAATGATTTTGCAGGTTGCAACTAATCTTAAGTTAGATCTTTCAAAATTTGCTGCAGTAGAGAAATTGATGAACCAGGTACGGTTTCAATAATATATAAACTGCTGTGGTGTGTTATTTAGTTTATTTCTCCATTTCGAGTAATTGAGGAAATGTGGAAACACGTGGTCTTTTTGATGTTTCCTGTATGATAACATTTCATAAATGACTAATTCTATCAGTTATATACTTGCAAGTCTGGATTTTTTAAAAAATAAGCATGGCAAGAAACAGACATTTATGGAATTCTGCTCCAGATTTGAATGTATGAATGTATGTGGAAGAAATGAAACTATGCTTCTAAATTTAAGCATCATTTCATATTTGCTTGAATAAGGCACATACAATCTTATTATCACCTTCTCCCTAATTATAGGTAGTACCCCTCTCTCAAGAAAAGAAATATAGGTGGTACCCCTTCCCTCAAGCAAACAAGAAAAGAAAGAAAAAATGAAATATATTATCATTTTTGTATAAATATTTTATACACTCTTTTTTTATAAGAAACCATTTTATAAAAATCCAGTACTCAGACAGTAAAAAGTTAAACAACTTTTAGAACTTAAAATTATAATCATAAGCAACTTCATAAAATGTAGTTTCTTATTTTTACATTTGTATGTCAGTTCGAAATGCTGTATTACCCTGCTTTATTCTTTTACCATAACAACCTATGCTAAAAATATTTAGCAACATTTAGTAGTGACATTTCAGTTTATCCTATACAACTTTTAGTACTGGGACCTGACCTTAATTTTACGTTCAGTGAAACATTAGTACACACTTAATACAATCAGTTTCCCATAGCATTTCTATCATTTAGGTTATTTCTTCTAAATTAACTTTTTCCAGACTAACTGAAGTAATAAGCATTCTATGGTTCTCATTCGAATAAATATGATACTATTTTCTTTAAAACAATAAAATAATATATTTTGCAACATGTCTCTCTTATTTATGTAAAAGTGTCCTTATTGATAAAGTGAGTTGCTTACTGCTATACTATTGCTTTATAATAAAAGTAATTCCATTTTAGGTATCTCCTTCAGAAGATCAGCCTTTAAAAGGAATACCAGACGGTTTGGTAGCAAAACTTGAAAAGTTTTTAAACATGACACCTGATATGTTAGAAGTGGTTAATGCAACAGCTAAATGCTGTATGTTTCTACTCTGGTTAAAAGAGAATTTAAAAGGTAAATTAATGTTTCAATGAAAATAAAAGCTACAGCCTGTTTTTATACGTATGACACAGAGGCAGGTGCAGATGCAACATTTGGATGCAGACTAATGTGGTTTAAAGATGGTCTGTGATCATCGCCACAGATATTTCTGTGTCTGCTTACATCAGTTTTAAAAGAATACTGAATTGTCTATCAAGATAACCTACAGGCATGACAAATATAATTAAGAATCAGGTAACTACTGCTGTGGTAAATGATAGAATTATAATACTATTTTGTATTCTATACATTTTAGAGGGTGTTTTGGTGGGTTTTTTCTCTAATACAATGTTTGATTTGTTGTGGCAGTGGTTTGGTATTATTAAGTAAATAATACATGATATATAGTTTTTCTGGTTGCAAAATGGGAAATAATCAGTCAGTGTAACAATGTCTTATATGATCTTAATCTATCATTTGTTTAGATCCGAAAGAAGTGAAACTATTTGTTTTCTGATCATTTGTTTTCTGATCAGTGGTGACTTGCTGAAGGTTTATATTTACTCTGTATCATTATTCTTAAACCATCTTTTCCATTCTTAGATCCAAAGGAAGTGAAAGTATTTGTTGAAATGATGTCAATTGCTGCTGGTGAAAATGATTATGAAGTTGATCGTGTTGCTTGTTTTGAAGCAAGTTGCATAGCATTTATTCCCATCATATTTGACTTGAATGAGAAATCTGGATACAAAGATTTCTATGAAGCATGTCGTAAAACATCTCTTACATTAAAAACAGATAAAGACATCATTAAAAAGATGGTACATTATCTTATATTATTTATTTTTATTTATAATGAGGGCAAATGCTAATCGAAAAGACAATATCAAAACAAAACAACCTCTTTCATTGCGTGTATAAAAGGCCAAATTGTTATGAACCAAAATGACGCAAACTGCTCCAAAACTCCAGTCAAATTTTAATTTGTTAGAAAGTAGTTTATGAAATTCTAGCCATATAGTAAACTTAAGGAATAATTATACCTTGTCTACCTTGCTAACTTGAAAAGCCATAATTTGAAACCATGAAATATTATTATGTTTTCCCTTCACAAGACGGGCATGGTATAAGTACTTACTTATTAACTTTACTTTCTTAACTTTACTCACTGTATTTTTCTGAATTATTGCATATACTACTGGAGGCATCTTGCATTTTCATTGAGGTTCTCCTCTCTCCTCTAGAATATTCACTCTTACAAGTTTTGACCTCTAGAAGGTCAAATTCCCGCATAAATATTTCAACAAAATTAGAACCATAATGGCAGCAAAAACACTAGAATCGGCCTCATTAGGCACCTATCCCTCCAATACCCTTTAAATAAGCACACACCGAAACTATTTTTTTAGATAAGCACACCTCTTCATTTAACCGCATTAAAGACCAATTTCAATATTGAAAATGACATTGACTAGATATTTTGTACTTTGATACTTATTTGTAACTTCGTAAAACAGAAAACATATTTTATGAAAATGTTTCTTGACTTTTTTTAATAAGTGCACTACTTCCATTAACTGCAACCTTCAAAAACGCATACCACCTAAACTCCAAAACATTATAGGAGCACTATAAAATATAGTGTTCAATCTCATATTAGGATCTCTCAATTTTAATGTTTAGCTTGATAGTAGTCGTGAAATGGATTGGTTTGACCAAGCAAAAGAATCACAAGGTACCGTTGCTAGTAAGTCTATGATGGAAGCCAAAATTATAAATAGAAGTGGATTCTATATGATTGGAAACAGATATGGTGATTGTGAACAATTTATTAAGGAGGAAGCTACTTTGAATAAAGTCATTGTTTTAGAAGCTCCAGAAAAAGTTAAAGGAGTAATGAAGAAGTATAATAAATACAATTATGAAGAAATAAATGACTTACAAAGTAGACTTATGCTGCTTGGTGGTGATTCCTTTAATTCAGTTGGGGATAAACAATCAGAAAAGGATTATTTTATTCAGGTAAAAAAAAAAATGAAACTGTCTGTGTTCAATATAAGAGTAAATAATCACTGTGGATTAGCGACTTTTTAGCATTGCTTTAGAATTTCACTCCTCCGCATTGATTATTTACTCTTCTTTTGAACACTGACTGAAATCTAGTATTTTTATTCATACTTTGACATTTACCCAGTAATTATGTGAAGGGTACGACATTAAGGTGGATTTCCATTTGGTCGAGTATTCTACGTGAAAGACAAAAGAAGTATTTTTTTCTGAACGTTAGACTTTTAAAAGTGAACAGAGAAACTATAAGCCTTATTTAGATAACAATTTTTTTTTAAATAAGTCACTCTCTGCAAGGCACTAAGGCCACTACATGGCAGAGAGCTACAAAAGAAAGACACAGTTTACAAAGTTGAAAGATGAGAATAAACATTAGAAAGAGGAGAATTAGCAATACACTTAAATTTATAGAAAGGTGCAAAGTAAAATAATGATAAAGAATTCTACAAGTGAGATGTGTGAGGGAAGAAAATAGTTGAATAGAAATCTTTGTGACAAAACAGTGACTGAACAGTAAACGGATGAGCATTACCTGGATATCTGGTCTTATGAATGGAGGAATTTACAGCAGGGGTTAAAGACTTCAATTCATCAGAACAACTGCCAACTTTATAAAATAAAGACAGAAAAGCATATTACGACAATGAGATAAAGACTGTAACTTTGATAAAATATCACGTCCAACAATACTAATTGTTCGTTTCTAAATCCGGTCAAGTAGATTAAGACAAACAGCAGAGGCACCAGCCAATGTATGACAGCAGTATTCCATACAAGGAAGAATGGCAGCCTTGTATAGATACAGAATACTCTCTGTGGAAAGAAAGTTCTAAGCTCGATAGAGAAAGTCAACTTTTCTAGCTGTAGATTTGGCAATCGACTCAATATAGGTATTCTAGAAGAAGTCATTTAAGAAGGTTAGACCGAGAAGAAGAAACTGTTTATTCTCAGGAAGTTCACCTCCATTCATCATAACAGAGGGCAGAAAAGGATCCTTATCGATTAATTGAAAGAAGTTTAGTTTTGGAAGCATTGAAAGTAACAAGCCAACATTTATGTATGTTAGGTGTTTTACCAAATAATATACTGATTAAAGTCTCAAAGAATGGTGAAGTTAGTAACAAAAGATTTTAAAAGGGCAGTTTTGATAAATATGATGAGAGATCGTACTCTTATAGATTACAGTACATGTGATAGCGCCTTCACGGGCATTAATATCTTTACTTATAGATTTTAGTATTTTCCAATGTTCATTATAAATTGGTACTGTTAAATAATCTTTATTATCTTTCTAGACTTCTGAAATTGTCACAAGATACGCAAATGTTTTCGTTGCACTTTGTGAATCTGGTTATGTAGATATTCTACAAAATTGTGGAAAAGTTGACTGCAACATAAACAAATGGTTCAAAGAAGGACCAGAATCGCATTTTGAAGAGATTATGTTAAGAATTAAAAATCTTGAAAATATGCTTATCAAGTGGAGGGAATGCATGATGCAGTACCGAAAAACATATCCAATTTTGAATTATTTTACTGTCAAACAATGTTTGTTCCTACAAAAGCATCTCAATAGCCTAACAGAAGATATCAATAATGTGCATCAGTTGCAACCACAGTTGTTTACGTTGCTAAAGGCAGTTACTCCTGATATCACTGAGGAAAATATTGAGACAGCTTTTAGGTTTGTTTTTCTTGTTAACTGTGAAACTAAAAATAAATATATTTCGGTTTAAAATATATCATTATACACATAGTCACAAATCAAGTAAGCATTGCCTATCTATGACCCAAAATTACATCGTGCTATATCTTTTTCTTTTAAACAAAAAATAAGTTTGCTGTTTTGGAACTTTGGATAGTTTATTTATCAAAGTAGATCTATATTTAGTTATTCCTTTCTCTTTGTAATTTCTGTGCTGTTCAGTCTGTGCCAACATTCAGGTTATGTTGCTATTATGGTGAAGAAGTAATTTATATGAGCGATTTTGAGAATGAATTTAATGGATTTTTTTAAAGTACATGTTTTTAACTATGTTAATATCCTGCAAGATTAAGTTGTGTTATTTTATTTCATTTTATTTCACATTGAAATAAATCATCATTCTTTTGTATTTAGAAAAAAATGTGGAAAGACTGTGTGGAAAAAAGACTCCTTTCTCCCATTAGAAACACTAGCAGTATTCTTGAAAGAAATAGCTGGTAATAAGATCAGTAAGTTTCAATGTGTTTTTATAATATATTTGTGCTAGTATATGGTTTTTGTGTCAGTAATATTTAGAAATCACATGTGCAACTAAACCTAAAGAAGAAAATAAAGGCTTTTGAAATTTATAGCAACTCACAGTACGACAGGTTGATATGTAGAGAGTTAGATTTATACTCAGTCCTGAGTTTTGGGCAAAAAGGGTCCAAACCGAGTTTTTGGCCCAATGGACCGAAAAGGCGTGGTACTGTCCTGAAATTTGGTTATGGCGTTCTGGGCAATATTACGTGACCGCTGGCAAAAATTATTTCAATTTTGTCAACTCGGGACCGAGTATTGTCGGAAAAGGGATTTTTTTCAAAAGTGGAGACTTTTGAGAATTTGAATTCTATGAGGCTTTGACCACATTCACCCAAATAACATGCTAAAATGATAAGGAAGAAGTGGAGATTTTCTATGAGACTTTGAGCATGAACCTTTTTTGGCAGCCTTTTGTTGCATTTTGGGAAAGCTCTCTCCTCGACTTTTTGAGATGATAAAAAATATAAAAAGTATAAAAAATAATTTTTACCATTTCAAGAATTGAAGTCTCTATTTTGATTTTGGAAAGCTTCCTTTTTCGATTTTGAAATAAATATATAATGTGAACATTACATTGATGATAAAACTTTTAGTCTAATGAAAGCACTTAGGGAAAGCACTTAGGGCCTATAAAGGTTTTATTATTATTTTATGTATTATTATATGTGATGTTCAGTTAATGATTTTATATTTAATTATTCCCATTGCAAATTGGAAGACATTTTATTGTTTTATAAGAAAATTAAATTAATTTAAGGAAATGTATTCTTCTCTTGCATTGTTATATTTATTTATCTTTATTTTTAATTTTAACAACAGATGATAAGAACCACCTTTTATTAAATGTTATGTAAATATAGTTCACTGCTAATATAAACCATGTTTTTAATAAGCTGTAATTACTTATAATTTTAATATTCCATAGCTTATAAGTTAAAAGTATTCTTTATTATACAAAGATGCATGGTTTATATTGCTATATTTTTAAACGTTGCTTCAGACTATGATATTAAAGTGTTCTAATTGTTTATTTATCAACTTAATAAAGGCATGAAATTCTAATGTCATGTAAAATTTGAGTGTTTGGCTTTGGTATGAAATTCCATTACTCTCCTCCACAGTGGCTTGACATAATTTTACCTTCAAAAAGATGTTCCCATTGTTTATATGACCTGAAACTTTATCAACTTAATAAGGACATCAAGTCCTAATGCCATGTAAAATTTAGTTGTTTATCCTGGATATGAAATTTCACAACTCTCCTCCACAGTGATCTCACATAATTTTACCTTGAAAAAGGTGTTTCAATTGTTTCTTTGAACTGAAACTTTACCATCTTAATAAATGCATTATTTCAAACACTAACATATAATGTGTGTATGCAAATCATATTTATGTGCTTGGGTTAAACTTTCACTTTGATTATTGTTTTAACTAATTATTGTTATTTCTTTTTCATAAGATATTAAAATTGCAGGGGTAATTCAGTAGTATTAATTTTTAGAATAGCACATTTATTGAATTGATCAATTATTATTTTAGATGAAAGATACCACATGAAAACAAAAGGAAGAATTCCAGAGTTTTTGAACAAACATAAACCTTCTCTCATTATTCTACCAAAAAGTATGTATTTCCTAGGGAATACTCTTCTGTGATTGGTTTACATATTTTTATGTATGCAAAAATAAAAGTTTTTCTTTGATGCTTTTAAATATTTACCTTTGATTAGTTAATAATACCACAAACTTATTTGTTGAGTTCGTTGATAATATTTTTTTTCTGGTATAATCAAACACAGGAAACGTTTGAAAATCTATTATCATGAAAATTAGTAAAAAGTTCATTCAAAAGAGTATTTATTTTCCAGTGACAAACGTCCATCAAATTTCAGAAAAAGTATAATAACCACTTCGCAGGATTGAAAGGGAATACCTTCCTTCTATTTTGTGTTTACATTTATCACCCACCCAAAGAAATGTTTGAGCAAACATAGAGAACTCTAGGTACCTATATATATATATGTATATATATAGGTGGCAAAATCAAATCATTTTGGACATAGGAATATTTTGAAATAGAAAATTAGGTGATAGTTGGTCTACCATACATCAATGATATAAAATGTCATTTTACTTCAATTGTAAAGCATTTTATGAGCATTTTGACTAGATTATTAGAATTAGCATGTTTAAACATTCTGTATACTTTATTTTTCTTGTTTAGGTGATATTTTGTATGCTGTCATTGATTTGTATTACAGTTATTGTGAAAGATTTCCTTATTCTGATGAAGTTTTGTTGTACTTAGATAATATTTCACTGGAGCAGGTAACATTCTTTAGTTAATATAGGTAGAGTTATATTTTTGTATTGCATGTGTAATGTAAGGAAACATGTGGTGTTTCATCAGCTAATATTCTTCGCAAATTCCATTATAACTCAGTTCATGCATTGAATTTTATATGTTTTATGTTTCTCTTACAATTTCTTTTTGTCTTTGCTGCTCTATTACCAAGATACAATCATGATTGTATTATTTTAGATTAAACTTCACATGATTCGAGCTGCATACAATAATTATGGCTTGTATTGTCTTGTCTTTTTGGTTGATGCGCTAGATTACAACATCAGTGAAGAAGTGTTCACATTTTTGCGAACGTTAATGGCTCAGGGTAGGGATTTTCTTTGATCCAATGTATTTATCATAACGTTTTTCTTCTAAAGAATTTACCTTTTTCAACCTTATAACCATTATTTTGTGAATTTGGATAACTTCAGAGGCTGCGATCAACGGATTGCTTTTATAAGTAATTCAACTGCATAGTAATTGACTCAGCACTCTGTTGGAGTTAATGTAATATTTGATATCAATCTCTTTTGTTATGCCACTCGTTGCACATAGTATTCCTATCGGACAAATACTTTTTCAAAGTTATCAGTTGAAATAATTTAAAAACACTCGCTATAATTATTACTTCAGGTAAAGAAGGGTTATTTTTGTTATAAAGAAATAATGTTTCGGATATAATACATAATATTGTTTAATAATAATGGCAATAAATTAAGAGCAAATATTCTGTTCTTGTTTCGACCATTGCACGGGAAGAATTCAAACAATCACCAGTTCATTGATGTATATTCTTATTTTTATCCATGTTATTTTTGTTTTTTTATTTATTCTGTAGTTACCATGAGTCGACTGGTAATATTCTGCTGTAGTGAAAAAGCAAACAGATCATTTTTGGTATCTGCCTTAGATTCGCAACGAGTTGAAATGCAGAAAGGTACAGAGAAGAAGAATATAGACCTCTTAGTAAAGAATCGATTGGTTACAAAAAAGTTTTTGAAAGAACTTGATAAGAATGAGTATGTTCATCCTAGTGTTTGACAGCAAGCTACTTAAAAATCTAGATTGACTACACGAAAGTTGGAATCCTGTCTTCCCTAACTTTAGACAATTGTTTCTGTCTGTATTTATCCCACTGGATTCCAATAGTTGACTCAGCCAGTAAAATAAGTACCAGTATTCTGGGGCAAGACGGTGACTTGATCTTGGAAAGGAGTGGCACCAACCTCACAGTAGAATTTAATGAAAGAGGAGCGTCCAGGTCTACTAACTTATTATCCGTCAAAGAAAAGTATTAGGATAAAAAAGTACAGTGCACCTATCACAATTGTTCTATTCATATCCTTCGGTACAGATCTGTTACCTACTTGATGATCAAATATGTGAATCATCTACGAGTTTGTTGAGGTAATCTTCTTTGCTCTGAAGTTTGGTTTTGAAATCTACTAAAAATTGTAGAGGCTGAAATGTAATTTTAAGAACACCCCTATATATTCAACTAGGAAATAGCAATTCTCGGTCGAGAATATCACATGAAAGGGACTGTCAATTAATCTATAAGCATTTATTATTTTCAGTTATAATACTCGTGTGCTGATATCTTCGAGAGACGGAATGGGAAAATCATTATACAGTAAGCAGAAAGAAAAAGAATTAAAAAGTATTATACTTTCAGCATGTACAACTAGAGAAAGCATATTAAAACGTCGAAACAAACCCACTCTTGTTACTATTCCTATCCATGGAGTTTCTATTGATGTTGATGAAGTGGTTGAATCATTATTACTTCATGAAGAAATACCTGATGCTTCTTTTCCAAGAATTTACTTATTTGATATTGCACCTACGGTAGAGTAATCTATTTAAATTCTATCCTCTATATCTTAACGATGTTTTGAGAATGATATGAACTATTGTATGACGATATAATTAGCTAGAATCTCTAAAAACAGTGGTACTTGAAATTGTCCAGCATGGTGAACAAAATTACTTAAAATAATAATGAACTTATTGTAAACCTACGTCATATTGTTTTTTAATGTGTTAATAATAGGTTCTTATTTCATTTTTTAGTGTTTATTGTATGAAAAGAAATCATTTGAATGTTTTTAATTTATTTTTTTAATTTGGTAAGTGAGTATTAATTTTATTTAGGTAACGAAAAATCTTGACCGTTTTATATTTAATGTGGTCATATTGGGTTGTTGTCAAATGCGAAATGGTAAAGTATGGAGAAGAAATGATCATGACCTCTGTATCATTGAAATTACAGAGCAGGTGAAATGATTAATTTCAATGGAATGTCTATAATTTCCATTCCGCGGAAAATTCTCTGAATTGGAAAATGGCCTTTACTGACTGGATAAACAAAATTGTTGTTTGTCAGTCATTTTCAATCATCAGTAGGTTAATCTAAAGAAATTTGCACATGTAAGTAACCAAATATTCAAAAAATGAAGTATGTCACCCTTTAAAGTTATATCCACATATTTAACTCAAGATTATGTCTCTTTTTTTATAAACTCAAAAGTTGGATAGTTTGACAATGGAATTTGTATGTATTTATTTGCGGTATATAATCTGTAATTGTTCAATAATTAGGTTGGGAAGAAAGCTAATGGTAGCATTGTGCTTCAAATGTTACCTAGATTTAATTGTATCTCTCCTAAAGATACTTGTGACTATCTAACAACCAATGGTAAATATTACGTTGCTTGAAATAAAACAAAAATCGCTGTGAAGGAGTGATTTCTAAGCATAGCTCTAGGCTTTTTAGCTTGAAGCTGTGTTTAATAATCTTTCCTCCACAGTTATTTTTTCTCTTACATGGAACACTATTAATAGTTTGGTAGATAAGGATATTGCAGCTAATTCTAATTTATACCAGAAAGATAACTATATAATCACCATTGATTTGAGCATCCAAGTCTCTCGATTTTTACAGGAGTCACCAAATTTCAAGCACTTTCCCTTAATGTACCGAATTAAGGAAAAACGTCCCAATTTTGCGAAAGATTTAAAAAATTACTTAACATGTTAGCTTTTATCAATCTTTGAATTCAGTTTCGATTTTGCACAGTTCATCACAACTATGCTTCTACCTACACAAGTGTTTGGCAATGTCATGACAAACTGACTCTCAAAAACCTGCCTCTTCAACAAAAACCCAGTAGTAAACAGGTATTTGGCATGTATATTTTAGAGTAGACCATGGTTGCGCCTCAGAGGAGTCACTATATTGATTGAATCCCTCAATTTTTGATCTTACTAACCTAGACGCTAAGTCTGTATGTCATCTAGGGTATGAAGATATGAGGTGGAACCCAACATGACCATACAGATGGGACCCGACACCTTATAGTGTGAACAGTAGCAATGCCTCGTACGAGTTTGACTCAAGACCTATAAGTGGGACCTGTGACCATATCTGTGAAATCCAGAATGTAGGTGAGACCCAGAACTGGGGATCATAGCAGGTGGAACCCAGGAACCTGGACACACTGAAGTAAGATCTTATGATAGAGACATAGATCTGAAGATCCTTGGATCTGGGACCCTGTAAGAGAAATCCATGATCTGAGAGCTTGTATATGAGACCCGGTTACCTACAACCCTATGACCTAGGAATTATTGGAACTGAATACCATTGCACTATACACCAAAATTGTTTTCTTCTATATATGTTCACTACTATATTCCCTAGCATACTAACAACATGCATCCTGAAATTTGCACAAAGTTATTCAAGAGAAATGCATTGCCATTCACAAATTTCTCCTAACAAAACCAGTTTAGGTGTCACAACAAATACACTGTTTTGTTCATCCTAAATATGAATTCCAGTAAATCGTAATATCCCAAATTATTTGATAGTTTATTGATTTGAGTAATAGGTTTGGTTTTAAAGTTTATGAATCTTCAGTTTAATTGGACTTTTGTTTTTTCCACTTAAATCATGTTTCAGTTCTGTGAAACATAACATTCTTTATTTTATTTTAGTTGCTGTACACAAAGATCAGTTGTTTGATCAACTCGAATATAAGAAGAATCCTATGCAACGTGTTTTTCATTATTTAAGAGTGTACGATTCAAAACCAATTGATTTGAATAGCTACACATATAAAAACACTGTCCATGAAAGTTTTCCAGAAGTGTTGCAGATTTTGCTCAAGTAAGTGCACATTGTCATTATTAGATAAAAGAACTACTTAGATTCTGAAATTTGCTGATAAATCTTGTTACTTTTGCAATAAAGTTTTATTACGCAAGACAAATACAGTAAAATTTGTTCAGATAACCAGGGTTTTGATTAATTGAGTTTCTATATAAAGGCTTACCGACGTCATCGACAAATACTTTACTGTACTAAATATGACAATTTTTTGACTTCATGTATTTTTCATTTCTTCTTAGTTAGAGGTTAAGTTTTGATAATCTGAGGTCATTTTTAACCTTTAGACTCCAAAGGACAACTATTGTTGTTCTTGCAGGATCCAAAGGACAACTATTGTTCTTATATACGACTTGAGTTATCAAGTTGTAACGAAAAAAACTGAATGTTGTAGATCCTAACCAACTGCATTTTCATACAGAACCCCCAGGGTTTCCAATCAGAAAAACATAACCTTTGGAGTACTTCTGTGTCTCGATTGCTGTAAAAGATATTGTACATTTTGAGAAAAAAACAAATTTATGGTTCTGACAGGTTTTTTCTTAAATTTGGATGTTTTACAGAGGTAATTATTTCTGGGTATAGCATTTTCTGGTGTATCCATCCATCCATCCATCATTTAACATTTGGACTGAAAATTAGGGGTTCAGTTAATCCAGAGTATTTTATAAGAATTTTATAGATCAGATCTAAGGGGATTTGAAATTTGTTCAGACTACTGTACAAAGTGTTATCAGTGTAGACCAATTGTCAATATTGTATAATATCCATAACTTTATATTTCTGGAAAGTGAGCCACATTGTAACTCATTACATCGTAATTTATTTTAAGTCATGTAATTTACTGGCCGTCAATGACGTATTTAAATATTTCTAAAATTAGTATATGTATCATGTTTAAAGCTAGATAATTATGTCAGGATTAGTAAAAATGACAAAAATCACTGTGGTGACTTTGTGGCTACAAGAAGAACATACCAAGGCATTATTAGTGGTTCCGTATATGGAATGAATTTATGTTGTAAAGATCCAATATAAAATGCTGCTGTGAACTGTGTGAACACTACTTTAAACTGCTTTGAATGGGTTTATGACAGGTGGAATGAATGAGTTAGCTGATATTTATTTATCTTTAGATATTGTGGTGTTGAAAATCCTTCTTGGACAGAGCTTCATAATTTTGTAAAATTCTTTAACCAACAACTAAAAGATAGTGAAAAAAGTACTTTTACAAGTGCTGCTCTTAGTGAAGATCTACGTGGATTCAAAGCATTCGTTATCAAATTTCTTTTGGAGATGGCGAAGGTTTGTACTATTTTACGCAGAGGTCAAAATAAGCAAAATAAAATAAGCAAAATAAAAAGAGTGGTGCAGTCTTCAGCAATCTTGTAATTGGTTCTCTACTCTGAATAAACCAATCAATTGCTTACTCTCATTTATTAAGAACAAATATAAGCAATTCTAATTAGTATTAACCATCAGACTAACATAAAGGTGATTCAAACCTAATATAAATCATCAATTGGATTTTGAGGTTAATCAAAATCTTTTTATAAGGGTGTATGGTATTTGGTGGTAAAATATATCAAAATTTATCTTTTTTTGTTGTCCTGAACTATTTCTTGTTTTGTTTAATATAAATAAGGTTCTGTGTATCTGTGAAGAATTCAATTTGTTACTGATACAAAAGAGACCAATCACTTGCGAGATATTATGTTTGTTAAATATTTACTTATTTTAACGTCTAAGTAATGTGCTAATAAGGAGGAGTTACTACAATTTTTGTTTTATAATAGGATTTTGCAACACCATCTATAGTTGAAGCTAAACCAGCTGATAGACACTTGATTCAATTGAAAAGACGTTGGGAACACAGGTAAGATTAAAGAACACTGAGATGGTTCTGTCATTCCATATAATATTATTAAATCAGTGTCAAGGCAGTGCTAAAGCAGGACCTTTTGCTACATTTTTTTAAAGTGGAATTACCAGATTTTAGAGGCATCACACCTAGAAGAGGAACTTAAATATCAGAAACAGTGACACGCTTATCATAGAAGAGGAGCATAAATGTCAGAAACAGTGAAATGCTTATCATAGAAGAGGAACATAAATGTCAGAAACAGTCAAATGCTAATCATAAAAGAGGAACATAAATGTCAGTGACATGCTTATCATATATGTTCCATGAAATAAATATTTCTAAAATGTTAATTCTGTATAATTTATATTGATTAGAAAAATGTTAATAAAGTTACACCTTATATTTCAGCATCCATCCTTACCTATTTTTCAATGAAGATGGTGAAACAATGAGTTTTCTTGGATTTAATATTAATCCAACTGGTCATTTAGTTGACCCAGAGACAAAAGATATTGTTCAAATGAACATTATGACTACAAATTTATATACAGATTTAATGTTACAAATGAAGAATGATTTATTCAAATTAAATACAAATTACAACAATCTAGATAGGTAATTAAATAAAACCTTGCACTATTACCTGGCATATGTCACAAATAGGCACATGTGTTTATACCCGAGTAAAGGACTCTCCAAAATGAATGCATCACGTTTGTTATACAAATAGTGAACAACCCCTTAATAAAAGATACAACAATACTATCTGATTGTTATTTATTAATAAAAGACATTAATTAACACTGTTCATGATAATCTTTTGTCAATTCTTATTAGTTTAGGTTTGGCCTTTCATGAAAGAATAGAGGTCAGTTTACTTTGCGCCTACAAGTAAGATAAAATAGGTGCTTGTTGCTTTTTATAAGTTGCATTTTATGTTTACTTATGTTTACTTATAGACTGAAATGTCAATTAAGCTTAAGTTACTAAATACCAGGTAATTGGATATGTGAAAAAGGTAAAAGTAGAATGTCATTATGCTTGCAGTTTTGACTTTTTGATCTCTCCTATCCTAAAATTATCCAATAGATATAGGATGGTTCTGATCCCTACGACTTTGTTGCAATGTCAGGGTATTTTACATTACCCTGGTAAGGATGTTCAAACTTTTGTTCAAGGATAAAAATTCCTCTGAATCTTTTATGGGCTCAAGCCACACAAGACAGGCATTTGTACATGTCTGGCATCAGTCCAGGGTTACACCAGTAACTCTCAGCAAAGTTCATGATATCAGATCTTGCTTCATTAAACAAATAGTATCTGTTGAACGTTGTTGTCAACAAACACACCAAACAACCAATTGCAAGACTGTTGGCTTTATTTCCTCCGCAGATAATGTATATTATGACCCCTGGATGTTAGCAACATGAAGTGTAAAAATGGTGAAATAATGTACTTTTATATCTATACTGATTTATCTTTTAAAGGCAGCAAAAGTTAACTTTACTTTGTCGTGTGATGGGTATAAAAGATGTACATGATCCAGATCCTACTTATCAGTTAACAATTGACAACATGAAGAAAATATTAGCAATCCATATGAGATTAAGGTTAGTAAGAGTTGATAAAGAAGACAACTGAAATTCATAATGGCCATCTGTTGTTATGGTAATGCTTGGCAGTACGTAGTGTGGAAAATGCTAAAAAAAATTAAAAGAATCATCAAAGAATACCTTTAAAAATTGCTGATGACAGCATTATTTTAGTTTCATACAGTGATTAAACTATTTTATGCTTGTCAAACTTATTACATAGTAGAATTGTTTATGATGATGTCATCAAATAAATGCTGAGGTCATCAAATTAATTTTATGCCAAAATGTTAAGAATAGAATAAAATACTACCATATTTCCCTCATCCCCCAGCATTATAGAGCCCTTAAAGACTCAGGCCTACTAGGGTTAAATGGTTTAATTTATCATACAGATACAATTTTGACAAACATTTTTTAACTTTGGCTAAAAAGTTGGAAAAAGTGAATAATAAATAACATTTTAAATAACAATTTAAATTTTTAGATGCGAAATACCAGTTGTTGTAATGGGTGAAACAGGTTGCGGAAAGACGCGATTAGTTAAATTCATGTGTGGACTTCAAGCTGGGAATACAGATGCTCAAAACATGCTACTAGTGAAAGTTTGTATTTTTCTAAACTTACAAATTTGATTGTGTTTTTTTTTAGCTTTTAATCTTTTGGCAGTAAATTTTTAACTGGGTCATTCCCATGATAAGTTAGCGCAATATTTTGTCTAATTGAAACAGTCATTAGAATACTTTGTAAGCTGGTATGTTTGTATTATGTTATATATGTGTGTTCAATTACTCTATTACAGATTCATGGGGGCATTTCAGCAAAAGACATAAAAAACAAGATGTTTGAAGCAATAACACTTGCTGCTGAAAATATAAAGAATCATGGTATTCGTACAGCTATTTTCTTTGATGAAGCAAATACAACAGATGGAATTGGTTTAATTAAAGAAATAATGGTTGATAGATGTGTCAATGGTAGATCGCTAGCTTTAAAAGATCATCACTTGGATAAAATTGCTGCATGTAATCCTTATAGAAAGTAAATATTATTTATATTATACTAAAGGTGGATTTCCATTAAGTAAAAATTCTGCACGGAAGTCAAAAGAAGGCATTTCATTGCTAGAAATTGACATCACACAATTTCTACCAATAGAATTTCTTCTTTTCGCTTACGTGCAGAATGTTCTGCTTAATGGAAATGAACCTTTAATCTACACTCGATTCAAGCTCGAATATATAAATGAAATGCTGAAGATAAATTGTAGTGGTAGAGTGTTGTGGAGTATAAGATTAAAACTATACTACAACACTCCTTCATAGGTGATATCCGGCAGTTATATTCAAGCTTGTAATAAGTCTCAAGAAAACGATTGGACATCACCTGTGATAACGTGTTTTTTGAGTACAAAACACTCTACCACAGGTGATGTCCGACCATTACTTTGAGGCTTGTTATAAATAATTGAAAAAGCAATATTTGAAACACTACTGTGTTTATATAAAGATTTATACTATTATTTGTATTTACTTTTTCATAGACACACTGATAGCATGTTGGAAAAGTTAGAATCTGCTGGGTTAGGATATCATGTTGGTGCTGAATCCACATATGAAAAGATTGGTAAGAATGTTAATAACTTGAACTTGAAACCACCTTGCATAAACTTTTATTAGTAGCTAAATCTCCACATCTTCATGCCCCCTCTTTCAAAATCAAGAAAATTTGGTGTCTACTACGATACTGCGATTTCAAATCCCACCAGAGTCAATTTTATATTTGCCTTCTTTTTTTTTTGCAAAAGTTTTGTTCCATGAATCTTTGTATAGTTACAAACATTGTGTATATCAAAAAGCAATAAATTACCTTGCATAAATATATCAAAATATATATTCCCTGAGAAAATTTCTACAAAGCATCTTTAGTAAAAAAATAATTATGTAATTAACTTTAAATCTTGACTTCGGACTCATCATGATTTATATTTCTTTCTGCAATTTTTTGCACATAAAAATGCCTGATTTTGACTTGGTTCCACAATATGTGTCTGAACATTCATGATTTATATTTCTTTCCACAATATGTGTCTGAACATTCATTTAGTTAAGTGCAATATCTTAGTATCTTAAAACTGAAAACATAAACAAAAGATAAAAACAGCAATATTCAAATTAAAGTTTCAATGATTCATAGTGTGTTATGCGAGAAAATTTCATTAAAAATCTAAATCATGATAATGAGTCTGTAGTCCAGATTACGCAATATTTACTAAAGATACTTAGTGGAAATTTGGTTTCCATTTTATGGCAGATCATATTTGTACCAAGGTTCATAAAGTTACCATTGTCTATTATCTACTTATTTTATACATGATATGAATAATTTCTTAAGGTGACATCCCTTTACGTCAGCTTGTATATCGAGTACATCCTTTACCTGCAAGTATGAATTCTCTTGTGTGGGATTTTGGTCAATTGAGTGATGATACAGAAGCATCTTACACTAAACAGATTGTACAACGATATGTAAGTTCCTTAACAGATTGTACAACGATATGTAAGTTCTTTAACAGATTGTACAACGATATGTAAGTTCTTTATGTAATTTTTGTTACTTGGATTTTATTTAGTTATAATCATTACAATTATCTTTGTGTCAAAAGTACCAGAATTATAATCATAAAATGAAAATGGATTTCACAATTAGCTGGATTCTTCCCTACCTTCCCTATCTTCCCTTATTTCACCTCTTCTTTTCACAACACCCATGTGGTTGCCTATACATCACAATTCTTACTTAGATGAACGACAGTGAACTTCCATATAGTGAGGAGCTGGTTGAAGTAATGGTTGAAGTTTTATCTGCATCACAGATTTACATGAGAAATCGAAAGGTAAATGTTTAATTCAGTAGTTAATTATCTTTGAGAATTTGAAATTTATTAAATTAATTAATGGGCATTCAATGTTTAGTAAAGAAAAAGACATTAATCTGATTGATGATTTCTATATTTCTGTATATGTGTTGCAGGTGTTTACCGTTAGATTGTGAGGAGTGCATATTGTCAATAATATGATAAACACCTGTCCTCACTTAATTTTTTTTTATGTATTTCGAAAGCCTACTAAATGTTTAACAATGATACAGTTATTTGGAGAGTTCATTTTTTTATTCTTTAGGATGAATGCAGTTTTGTGAGCTTACGTGATGTTGAACGAACTGTTCAAGTTACAGCATGGTTTTACAAAAAAATTGACTTTTTATTGAATCTTATGAGAGATAATTGGAGCAAAAAAATTAGCGCTGCCACTTTGGATGTATGTTTATTCTATTTTGTTCACATAACAGTAAAAGAATATAATAGATTTTTGAAATGGTTGAAATTCTGTCTACTTTAGATTTTACTTCAAAATTGATGTAACGACAATGTACACACTTTTAATAGTGCATGGCATAAATTAGTACCAGTTGCAGTTAAGAATCCACACTATGAAAATGAAAGGTGTAAACTTGAATGCTATCTTGTCTTTGCTTTGCATTAGATTCTCATAAAGAAAGGATATAGAAAAACTACTTTTATCTTTATTTTTTGTATTTATTATATAATTTAAGGTAAATTAAAAATATGATTTCTTTATTTGAAACAATATAAAAGTGAAAAGTAGTTTGTCAAGGAATCATTTGCCATTATAGTAAATTAAAGCATAAAAAGACGAAATTAAGTAAAATTTAGTAAAATTCTGTACATTTTCAAGCAGTGTTTTATAAGATATTTTACGAGTTTTATGATATGACAAAAAGCTTTGTGGATAGATTTTTAACAAATTTTACTCGAATTTTTCTTCATATTTCAATTTGAAGAGCATTTCATTTTCATTCAGGTCATTTTCACAAGACCACTTCTGATCATTACTAAGTTATAGTTAATTTTTAACTTTTTAGCCGAAAAACAAACAACGACGATCACTTATCTTAGCTCTTGGAGTTTCTTACATTGCAAGATTGGAAGACAAACAATCTTATATCAAATATATAGTGGATTTTTTCAAAGGGGATTTTGCTTTAGCTTATGGAGTTAAACAATTTCAAACTGAAATAAGAAGGTACGATTTTGTACAATCCATGGTTCGAAGCATAAATAGCTGGATAAGAGTGCTGAGCCCACAATATTGTATTTAGTTTGTTTCTAAAAAAGCCAATCAAGTATAGAGCTATGGCGTTTCAATAGCTTTACACCTGATTGGCTCTTTCCTTGAAAATAGCGACAAAACTTTACACCAAAAGTAGTGGTGAAACTATAATGTCTATAACGTGCATTTTAAGTGTTGAGTTGACACCAAAAAAAAGTTTTATAAATACACATAATTGAGTTAGAAAAGTGCCCGTTGACACTTTGTAGAAGTGTCTAATTGACACTTTTTTAAACATTTGCTTAATATTAAATTAAGCGCATGCTCATAGCTACACTGTCATATTATTATGCCGACTACTTATGTATCGAATCGATATAGTTAAGGTTAAGCATAGCAATCTTAGTGTTGACCAAACCCTGATAGCTACTCTGCATGATCATGTTAATATACATTCATTCTTCTACAGTTTGATAAACATTAATAAACATTGAAATAAGGTCTGATTTGAACGACTGACACATTTAAAACTTTGAATTGACATCTGTTGTACGACTTCTACCACACCACTAAACAAGATTGCTGAAACCACAGATTAAATGAAATTTTCCATTAAATATGCTGTAAATTCTCCAATTTTAGAGGGAAGATGTCAATGAAGTCATCTTTCAAATCATCAATTTGTTGTCATCTATTTGATGCCTCCTCGATGTCATTGAATTGAAATTTTAACAGATTGTTGTAAATTCAAGTACACACTTTAAAAGATACAGTCTCCTATCTATCTATGTTATAATCAACATTATATTATATTTATTTTAAGTTGTCAAGAAGTGTTCTTAAAAGAGCTATCGCTTGATGATAACATTGCACGAAATCAAGCATTATGTGAAAATGTCTTCATGATGGTGATTTGCATCGAACTTCGAATTCCACTGTTTGTTGTTGGTAAACCTGGAAGTTCAAAATCATTGGCAAAGACAATAGTTCAAGATAATATGCAAGGAAGCAGGTCTAAATCAGCATTATTTCGACAATTCAAACAGGTAGATTACCGATAATTAATGAAAATTCACCTGGCTAGTTAAATGTGAAATGTGATTTCTTGCAATTATTTCCACTTTTTAACTGTTATTAACTATGGTATTACACGTACATATTGTTTATGTAAAAGTCAAATTGTTATCTATCTAAGTAACGTCATTCCATGATTTCTAAATAACTTTGTGACTAGTCAGATATCTTGGATAAAGTTTATTACTAAATATATAAAATAGCAGTATGCTAAGAATTCTAATAAACACAATGGAATTCTACTATTTCAGATTCACATGTCTTCATACCAATGCAGTCCATTGTCCACAGCTGAGAGTATTATTAATACATTTAAACAGTGTAATCGATTTCAAGAAGGTAAAGATTTGGAGGAATTTGCATCAGTTGTTGTTCTTGATGAAGTTGGACTTGCAGAAGATTCTCCACGTATGCCTTTGAAAGCTTTGCATCCATTATTAGAAGATGGAACAGATGGTTCTGAAGAATCTACTCTTACTGAAGCACAGTTGAAAGCTAAAAAAGTTGCATTTATTGGTATATCTAACTGGTCTCTTGATCCAGCTAAGATGAATCGTGGAATTTTACTGTGTAGAGAACAACCAAATATACATGAGTTAATAAGCACTGCTAGGTAAAGTAAAAGTTTTATATTTTAAGTTAAACTATAATGTTATGGCACTGTAGTAAGTGGTTAATATGTTTCAACAACATTGAGGTGTCCCAGGTTTAATTCAATATCATCAGAGTGTCCTGGATTCAATTCAACATCATTGGATTGTCCCATGTTTAATTCATGGGGAAGTGCCATTGTTAGCTCATCCTTTAATCTATATATGGTAAAATGAGTACTCACTTACTGGGGGTAAGAGATCAACTTGATCCGAGAAAGGAGTGGCACCCTCCCCTACTCTTGTGGTAGAATTTACTGAAAGAGGAGCCTTTGGGTTGCCTCTGACTGCAGTCAACTAACTTGTTTACAATGTCGTTATATGTCTATTTTTGTAAACTATAATGAAGAAGATAAGAAGTTTTTGACTCACAAAAGTTTGCTCGAATAGTATTTTATCGCTATGCATTTGCGTAAATCAATTTGGTTAAAAGTAATAGAATCTGAAATTCAGAATAAGACTAATTTGTATGAATTATGCTTTGTGTTGTAGTGTACTTTTATTTTAATATTAGGGACATTTGTGGCCGCAACGCAACTTTGAAGGAAAAAATTGATGCATTACTTCAACCGCTAACCGAAGGTTATCTAGAACTTTATGAGCGGCAGAAACAATTAGTGAAATTGAAAAAACACAATAAAGAGGAATTCTTTGGACTCAGAGATTTTTATAGGTTTGTATCATTTGTAACCTGTAAACGTAGAAGTTCTATTTCTATAACAATGCAATGTCAGCAGTCTTGTTATCTAAACTTAATTATGAGAGCATGTTCACAAAGTGCTATCAAAACTTGGTATACATACCAATATAATGTGTTGAAGGAGTTGAAAATATATCGTCCACTCAGGAAAAATATTAATTTTGTCAATTATCTTAATAGTTTCTAAAAGTTATGATATCATCATCTTAATACTTGATATCAGCATTCTATCTTTATTTTTTTAGCCTCTTCTGCTTGCCACTTTGTTACATTTTGTCTACTTGGGACCGAATATTGATGAAAGAGTATTAAGTGTACACTTGGAATAAGTCTAGTAGATTTAAAATCAAATTATATGATTCATTAAAGATTTTGTTAGCTTGTGATTCATTAAATTATAGGTATGTTAATGCAATGTTAATATTGATTTTATAGTCTGATAAAGATGGTTTTTTGCTTTGCAAGGCACTATGGAGGGATGCCATCTTTGAGTGATATTCAACATGCTGTGCAAAGAAATTTCAGCGGTTTAGATGAATTTCATCCATGGAAAACTTTCAAAGAAAAAGTTACTCCCTATCTGCAGGTAAGTTTGAACATTTTGTAGTCACCATCCTGTTAAAAAAACTGATAATTGGAAACTGAGGCAGTGTTTTACCTGCTTTAGAAATATCAAAACCAATTCTGGTTTTTCATTTGAATTTACATGGTAAGAGTGCTGCATCAACAATCTGTATTTGCTTTTTGATCCCAATATTACAATATGTAGCTTGAACATTCCTCTTAAAATATGTTTTTAGAATAATGAATTAGAAAGAAAGGGACTGTTTGGAGTATCTACATTTGATCTTTTAAAAGCAAGTTTTAATCAACAATGTCCTTGTTATAATGCAAGAGGAAATTCTGATAAGACCCATTGTACAAATATTCGTTATTTACTTGTGATGACTGAAGAGTATACAGCCTTACCAATCATTGAAGAAGTCTTCCTTCAAAACCAAGACAATGTAAATGTAATATTTGGTAGTAGCTTTCCAAAAGATCAAGAATTCACTCAAGTAAGTTGTCAACCATGTAAGCATACTTATGGCACTTGCAATCAAACATTTTCTTATAAATAAATGTTTTCCACATCCAACTTGTTATAGAAAAAGTATCAATATAAAATGGTTTTTGAGTTAAAAACACAGTTTATTTTTGGTAGTGTAGTTTAATTACATAACCAATATAGATAGTCGAACCTTTACTACTAAAAGAATTGAATTTTAAGAATCGAATTTTTAGCATTTTTAGATAGTCTAACCTATACTACATTTTTTTACAAGCAAATTTATGTATAATAAAATAAAATTTTAGATATGTAGAAATATCAACAGAATCAAGATTTGCATGGAAACTGGCAAAACTGTTATTCTTTTGAATATGGAAAGTCTTTATGAAAGTTTATATGATGCTCTTAACCAGGTAAGAAATGTCTAATAAATTTATGCATAGATATTTGGAATATATATTTAGTTTGTTTCTTACTTATATAATACAGTGATAACTGATAGCCAGAATTAGTTATTTAATATAGAGTTTTTTGGGTGTTATGACTTGGATTATGTATTACATATTAAAATAATGCATTTAGTAAAATTATGGCATTTTGTATGGCATGAAGAGGATTATTATAATTGTGAAGAATTTAATAAAACTTTTCTTTTCTTTGAATTATAATGTTGAAAACATATTTCAAAAAAAAATAGTATAAATTTTCTTGAGGTTTATAATTTGTTTAATTCTTATAAATATGTGTTAAATTTTAGTATTATGTTTATCTTGGTGGAAAGAGTTATGTTGATTTGGGATTAGGAACACAAAGAGTAAAGTGTATGGTGCATGAAAACTTCAGGTAAGTAAACCGTCATAATAGCAATGATACAGCCTAAACAGCCGGTATAACTAATAGTTGTCCAATATTAAGGACTATACGGAAAATATTATATTTGGGGCTAAATTAGTAATAAACCACTTGTTTTATTTCTAAGTAAATATTTATAAATGATTATTTGAATTTATAAGAAAAAGGTTTTTGTTCTAGCAATAAATTTCTTTACCTTTTCAATGAGTCATATCCACAAAATAAATAGCCAATAGTATTCTGAAAATTTTATTTTATATTTTTCATTTTGAATACACAGTCCCTATACAAAAATGTCTGGAATCATATTGCCTTTTTTTTATGCTGTGAAAGTGTTAATTGAATTCTTATTTCAATTTTCAAAGGTTAATCGTAATTGCGGACAAAGATAGAGTATTTCAAGAGTTTCCCATTCCTTTGATTAATCGACTTGAAAAACATTATGTGGTAACATCAACATTTATGTCTACACAAAATAAAGATGGGGAAAATATGATGAAAATGGTTGATGAACTTAAAGATTGGGTGAAAGATTTTGCTTGTGTCCAGTCTACCAAGTTAGCAGTTTGTGTTATTTATTCTTCATAACGTTTTATTCCAAGTAATTCATTAGCAAGAAAAAAATAAAACACCAACGTTATAGTTTATTGTTTTTAACAAAAATACTTATATATATATAGCCAACTAAACAGTGCTTTGGGCATAATTCTAGAATGCAATCTCAAATTATAAAACTAATTTTACTAATTTACTAATTTTTGATATGCTGAGTGTACAATTTCCAAGCTTTGCCAATGATCAGGTACTTTCAGCAAGCCTTAAAATAACTGCCAGACATCACCTGTTGGACAACTGAAAATTATATACTAAAAAAACGCTCTTCCACTGGGGATGTCACTGGGGATGTCCAACGGTTATTTCAAGCTTTGATTTATTTATTTGTTTTTTTATTTTGTAGTAATTATAAATTTCAACCAGCGGATGCATTTGTTACATATAATGAAGACACATGCGCATCAATTGTTATTCATTTGGTTCAATCTGGCATCACAGACTCTGATCAGGTGGGAGATTAAGTGCATCACTAATTTAGATTTATAACTGGTCTTTGTTTCGGTTATTGTATGTATATAATAATTAAATTGTAATCTAATCACTCATTTAGTTATGTATTTGAATAGTCGGTTGTATATCATTTGTTATTGTCCTGATATTAAATTTTTTATTTTTGTTAGATTATTGAGGAAGGAAAAAGACAGTTACTGTATCTTGCGACGCCAGATGCACTTGCTAGATTACACAAATCAAGACTTTCTGTTGATGCAAAAGAAATATCACAGATATACTTAGAAGAACAAAATCATTTGTCATTACAACAGTATTTGAATCATTTCTTCAAACAAACCAGAAATATCAGCTACAATTTTATGCAGGTAAATAACATCTACCATGGAGAGTACTAAGTCATAAATCTTGTATTTGATTTGCTTCTTTCTTGAGTATATTATTCATAGTTATTGATGGGTTTCTACATAATAACTCACCTTTTAGTTGCCGGAAGCTATTCTCAAAAATCTTTCCCCCACAGTGATTATTTGCTCATATTCTGGTTTTCATAGGTACATGCATTTGCCCAAGGATTTTGGTAAAAGTACAAATTAATATTTTAAATCAGATTTTCTTGCTCTGATTAATTTATTTTTTATTTTCCCTTAAGCGAATTATAAATAATAAAATAGAATTTGCTTTTAACGTTAAATGATAAGCAAAATAATATTCTCTCTTCAAATTTCAAGGACCAATTAATCAGAACAATTAGTGTAATTCAGAAAATGACGTTAATCAATGCTTCTTGATGTCTAGATGTGCTTACAAACGATGAAATATTATGTGACTCTAATACTCATAGAAAATAATCTCTAATGTATTTTAGGTAACATCATTCTCCCGCCTATTATCACCAGATGAAAAAGATGCTTTAACATGCCAGGGTGTAGAGATCAGTATGATATCTCTAATGCAATTTCAAACCGAACAATCATTCAGAGATGCTCTGAAGTAAGTTATGTTTTTAAAAACATCATATATGGAAGGCTGCATGCAAAATATTTGTCCTTATACTAATGTTTATATAGGAAGCTGGGCTGTTGTTGTCATGGTCATTTCTTTAACACAGTGTCAGTTTTCTTAGCATTAACGTTTGTAATTGTTTCCAATCTGAAACATTTTGGATGCAATTAGAAATAATTTAAAGACAGAAACAAAGAATTATTATCCTGTGTTTTTTAAATGAGTTTTAAGAGGCAAAATAAATTTTGACATAAATTGTCAATGTATCTGAATGACATATAATTGGTAAGAGTAAGGTATTGTACGATCTTAATTATGTATTTATATATGTAAATTGAATTATTTTAGAACATTCTTATTACGTCAAGGAAAGCAGACATCTTTGCTTATTATCCAATGCAGTTTCTCTACTGCATCAAATAACTTGGTTGCATGTGCTCAACATATTTCTAAAGAAATTACAGCTTCTTATTGGAACAATGAGAAATCCGTTTACATCTTATTCCTTCTCCAACTTAACCATACACACGGAGGATTCAAATCATTCAAAGGATCTCAATCTTCTTGGAACTGTATACATATTGATGAGTTACGAGAACCATCAAAAGCGCTTCCATCATTAATACAACATACTGGAAGTTCAATAAGTTCACTGTTTGCGGCTGAAAAGTTGAATGATATTGACCACAGTGTAACTATCCTTCAGGTTCTTAAAGGTTGCATCCAATCAGTAGTAGCTGTATGTACGGAATATATTCCTGAAAAAATTAAAGTTTTATTACATCTTATTAATAACGAGAAAGGTGAAATTACTACTTACATTGTTTTTGAAATAATAGCAAACAATCACTATGGAAGAGTACTGTTTCTAATTAGCTTCGAGGCATCAGAACCTATACTTAAATATCACTGTTCCATTATTATTTGTTGCCATTTTATTCATGCATGTATCGAAACAGTTATTTTCAAGAATGCCTTTCAGATTTCTAATTTCTGTAAAAGGTATGAAGAAATAAATATTTAGAAAGTTACTTTTTGTTGACTCAATATTATGAAACAAATCAGAAGCTGCGCATTGCATTAAAGTATATGGTTTCTACTTTGTTTTCATCTGTTAAATTATAAGCATTGGCTAATCTTTTATTTTTAGGAAAGACGTCAATATTTGTGGAAAACATATTTCAATTAATACACCAATCACTTGCAGAGAAAGAAAAAGCTGCATCAATAATGCTCAGTGATCCTGAGCATATGAATAGATGGATAGAAAAGGAGGCTGTTGACCAGAAACACCTTCCTGATTATGGCACATTTCGAGAGGCTTTAGTTCGCTGCGTCGAAGAGAAGATTGCTCCAATTTTAACAATGATTGTCGAAGATATTGATCATAATAATAATTTAATGATTTTACAAAATAATTCGAGATATCAAATGTTATGGTTGAATCTGTTTGACAAGATCATCCATTGGAATAGGAAGTATTGTGAAGTAGAACAAAGAACTGAAACATCTGCCGTAACAAGACATCTAACAAGAAAACATTTTTCCAACAAATTCCCATTTTCTTCATATATAATTGGTTCGATGGAAGAGATGATAAAAAGACACACTAATAAAGGTATTATAGATGTTAAAATAACTACCTGTCATCACTGAGGAGAGAAATTTTTCAGAATATTTTCAGAGCATTTGGCTGAAATATTCTGAAAAATCTCTCCTGCACATGGATGACCGGTATTGGTACTATCATGAATTGGAACATGATTATTAAATTTCTTTGTAAATTTTATTTCACTCTTCCCTACCAGCATAGAAGAAGTGCATTATAAGTTTCTGAAAAAAAATGTTGATCTGGTCCTAATACCAGAACTCTTTTCTGCCTTTAGCTAATGAATTAAATAATTAAATTGTTCCTATAAATCAAAGATTCAGAAAGATAAATTCTGATTGGTAATTGGATTATAATTTTTTTTGTGTCTATCCAGTGACTATTAATTTGATCTAATCTTTATATCTGCTCATGTGGAGAAATGTATTAAATGAACTTATGTTCAATATATAAGTAATGAAGTAAAGTAGGTGAAGAGTGAAGTATTTGAGACAAAGATAAATGGCACAAAATTTCAAAGTTGTTCCAAGAGCCTTGTTACTAGTCTGCTAGGAACAACAGAACTTGCGGTGGTTTTCTACATTTATGTTTTCCTGGTGGCATTGCCAATTTGTCAGAATTCTATGTCTCTAGATCTCTTCATTTGATAGATCTAACAAACAGTTAAAATGGTATCAACAAGGGTGTTATTTACAGTGGATGATTTCTAAATATGTAAGAGGCTATAGTCACAATTATGATTATTTATTTGTTTTCTAGAATATAACATCCAACATGTTGTAAAGATTAACAATGTATTAAATACTCAATCATATGGAAATGAGCTTGATAA
This sequence comes from Neoturris breviconis, assembly GCA_032360805.1. Lineage (NCBI taxonomy): Eukaryota > Metazoa > Cnidaria > Hydrozoa > Anthoathecata > Pandeidae > Neoturris > Neoturris breviconis. The sequence goes on from JAULBZ010000099.1 coordinate 41,882, forward strand.
ATTAAATACCAATGATGTGTATGATTACGCGGATGATTTAGTTCATGTAGAATTTGAATGTCCCAATGAAGATTCATATAAGGTTTGTGATCTTACACAGAATACCTAATCAACACAAACACATTAGTTTAACGTACAGATGACATGTAGATGTTGTTGGCTGGACAACCAATAATTCAGGGGAATTTTTATAGGAAATTTACAATCTTTGTTTTCAACAAACTTAAACCTTATAATACCACATAAGCCTAATTTTAGTTCCGTAGGGTACTTATAAAAAAAGATAGTTTTAGGGGTGGGAGTGTTTATTTAAACTTTTGCAAAATTGAAAAAGAAGACATAATTAATCGAGGAAGAGCAATTTTATTTTTACTATTTTACGATGTTTTTACAATATTCACCTTTTTTATTTTTATTTATTCATTCTCTATATTATTTATATTATTACCAGGTTTAAAAGCCCCTTTCAAATATATCCATTATAAAGTCTACAAGTTCATGTCTAGAGTTATTCCAGCATTCTATGTGAAATCACAAAGGTACAAATTCAGCCTAATAAGGCGTGGAAGCGAACTTTTCTCCCATGGTCAGCAGTTGATTTCCTATAGCAAGTTTCAGGTCAAACTATACAGTCATTTTGGAGTAGTTTTTGTTCTAACTAGCCTACAATTTTGACCTTTCGCTTCTGCTTACGGTCTACACACAATGCGTTATATTCTTATATGACCGGGTTATC
>JAULBZ010000100.1:0-42544 GCA_032360805.1 Neoturris breviconis
TTTATTGCTGCTACTACCTGAACCTCCTTGACCTTGTTGGGTTGTTGAAGACATTTTTCTTTTCTTTAAGATCTGTATGAACAAAACCAGCAAAAATAAATCTCTGCTAGCTGAATAAAAAACAGTACATTTTGCTGCCAAAAGTGCGCCTTGACGTCGTGGAGAGATTTATCAGAATATTTTCATTTTCCAAGAATTTGTTTTGTTCATTTCAGGAGCCAAAATCGATAATTAAATAATTATTACTGACGAATGTATGACGATATTATATAAATAGCTGTAAATTGTCAAAACAAAATTACTTGAAAATATCCGCCGTGGTCTAACTGCATGTTTGTATGAACTTCTTATTACAAGCAGGTCAAGCGTGTCATGTTTTTTTATATACTGTAATATAATTTTTTTAGGAAGGTGATTTTCCAGAAATTCATTTTCAAGGATAAAACATAAAAGTTACTTTATATGGGAGAAAAGTTCTCAAATTTGTTAATAAGTCAAAATTTATTTCTGTTAAAATTCCTGACTTTCAGTATATTTTTGTATAATATATTTGGTGAAAGGCATATTACCACAATCATATGTTTATCCTTACTAGACTGGACATTTTGTTGTGGATATAAGTCGAATTAAATGATTGACAAAATTTATTGTTTTAATGCACAGGCTTTTACATCAAGCTTATCCATTTTTTTTTTTTTTTTTTTTACACTTCTGCTTCTGATAAAAAGTCACGATTAAAGTGATGGTTTCAACATAGATAATCTCATAATCAGTATTATTGTTTCAGAAGATAATGTTTACTTTTACCCTATTAGCTATTACTTAAATATTATTTTCAAATCATTCACTGTCATTTAAGTTAAGATCATTAGTGTGATATCTCTAAAGGAAGTTTGTCTTTTAGAAGTTGTCATATAGCTTCTGAAATATCATACATTGGTCTATTAACATCATATTCCATCATTCATTCATATATATTTATTCAATATTATCACTAGCAACTTGAACTCTATGAGATTTAAAGACATGAAGGAGTGAGTTGAGAGGTCACAAATAAACTTGTGTGAAAGGTGCTATATAATAAATATCTTGGAATTGAATGGTGTCTTTGAGAAAAGTAAAAAACTATTATTATTAAATTGTTAACCTCTAAAGCCTAGTAATTGCCAGCATAATACTACTAATAAGTATAAAAATACAATGAGGTACAGTATAACAAACCTTAAATAGTGGAAAATTGGACAACTAACATAGAAACTGAATTACAAATTATTTATAAGCTAGTCACTACTGTTTGAAATAAGAGCAAATAATCACTGTGTAGATATACTCTCCCGAGCCTAATTGTAGGGTGGTTTAATTACTATTTTGGCAAAAAACACCACACATTTCCATTTATTAGGAACAGGTTTTTAAGGGTTTGACCTAAAGATTTTATGCAGACCCCTTGTTATTAGACCCCCTACAATTAGGCACAAGATAGTATGAGCATTGCTATGAGCATTGCTTTAGGTTTTGTAGCCTGAAGCAATGCTCAAGAATCCCTCCTCCACAGTGATTATTTTATCTTATATCAAACACTGCGCTAGTTAGTAACCAAGAAAATTGTTAAGAAAGTCTAAAATATTTAACTGGAGCGATCATGCTATATGTATATGAATGTAGATACGTGGAGTTGCTAATTCCATGTGGTATGATTTATTGATTATATACAGTGAAACTTGAAAAAAATAAAAAAATATGTTTGTTTTATTCATCTCTAAATTGGAATTTTATACTTTTGCATTGTATATACAATATGTCTTTGATTTTCATATGTCTTTCAAATATTTCATTTCATTTCAATTATATTTCTTAGGCACAGTTTATATAGAGAAGAGCTGGTTCTAACCTAGGGATAGTCGTGCTTGCCAAGGTGAAATTCAGCCCTACTTTACATGAATTTTTATTCTACCATTTTGTTTATGAAGTTTTAGTTTTTTTTACGCATGCTCACATGTACGATATTTATCGACAGGATTTCAGCTCGCCTAGCTAAGCTATGATAAAATAATGAACCCTAAAAAACTTTGACTAGTAAAATAGAGAAATTAAGAAACTCCCTAGAGTATTCCAAACTTTAGTTTCTATGTATATATTTATTTGTTTTAGCGTGTATTTATTAAAGCTTATGTCACAGCTTATGACACAAGAAATAATTTCTAGTATACTTCATGGTTCCCTCGAGACTTTTGTTTATTTAATCTTTCTGAAATTTATAATATTTTTCAATTGTTGAATAGTTTCTTATATACATATGTATATATCTTTGTTTGTTTATATTTATAGCTGACGTTATAACTTACGACACAAGAAATTTATTTTAGTATTTCGGACTTTGTGGTTTCTTTGAAAATTTTGTTTACTTTACTTCTTTTTCATCTGATACAAAATTATACAGTAAACAAAAGCAAAAAAATGTAAAAACTTTCATGAATCATCTATGCTTTCAGCTAAAAAGCTAGAACGTTATGCAATAATATTAGTTTCTGTATGTATAGCCATTATAAATAGCATATATTATATATATAAAATTATGCCCTCATGCTGAACCTCATATGTATATAGACACTTGGAGTTTAGAGTCATACAGAAAAGAAGAATACTTGCATTTTGAACTTTTGTTTTGAATAAATACATCAATTATGGTTCATTATAGTTTACATGAGTCTGTAAACTCTTTGAGGTATATATCATAATACATAATCCAATTATCCCCTTGGTAAGCTCGTGATTCAATATTCTCAAAGGACTAACCTCTACAAACCACTACCGTAATGCCTTGATTAAACGTCCCCCCTTGAATAAGCGCCCTTCCCCTTTCCACACAAATTTCAATAAGCCTCCCCCTTTGAATGAGCGGCCCCTTTCTAGAAATTTAAAATCACATAAGCGCCCGGGCTCTTATTTGAATTCGACCTTTTTTAAAACATTTTTTAGTGAAAACGAAAATCCATATATAGTTTTTTGCTGTTAGATGAGAATTCAGATGGTGAAGGTGTAGATATTGATTAAGAAAAGAAGAAACAGTATAATACGAGCATATCATTGTGGTGTTTTTTTCTATTTTCCCGAGAATTTTCAAGTACCTTCAATTTTGTTGATTAAATAAGCGTAAATATTTTGACAAGAGAAAAATTCTTGTAGAAATTAAAATGATCTTTTTTTGAACCAAGAGCAAATAATTACTGTGGAGGAGAATTATTCTGGAAGAGAAAATAAACACTGAGGGTGAGATTTTTGAGCATAGTTTAGTCTGAAGCTAGGCAAAAATATCGCTCCACGGTGATTATTCGCTCGCTCGACCATTTAGAATTTATCTTGTATTTTAGTTGGTATCATGGCACTATATCACGTGAGGATGCACACAAATATCTTGAAGATAAAGCACTTGGATTATTTCTTGTCAGAAAAAGAAAAGGTGTTAAAGCTGAATATGTCCTTTCTGTGAGGTAAATGTCATTATTATTGTCTTTGTGTAAAGTTGTTTATATTGGTATTTGAAATAAGAGCGAGTAATCAATGTGGGGGAGTGGCTAGAAAGCCTGAAGCTGTGCTCAAAAATCCCTCCTCTACAGTGTTTATTTGTTCTTTATTCAAACACTGTTATATGACCTGACACATAAATTCTGACATCGCATTCTGTTTCAAAATAAGACTAAATAGTATAATAGAAAAGAATAAAGGTTCTAAATTATTTGGGTACTGAATTTCATGGATGTTGTTTTTTCTGAACTTTAAGTCATAGTCCCACAAAATAAGGTAATGTCGTTCTCGCTAGTATTATTCTTTTTTTTGCACATTTTAATCGTCAGTTAAAGTTTCAAAATTTCATTATCTGCAAAATTTAATACCTGCAAATTTTTCTAGTTGAATTGTTTCCAAAATGTAATACCCGCGAAACTAATCTTGGGTAGTGTATCCCTGAAATTTAATGCCCACAAAATTTAGAATCTTTGAAGTCTATATTAAGCAAATTTATTGCAAGTTTTTTAGCACTGGATGTGCCATTGGTTTATTTCAGCTCACGATTTCTTGATTTGTTATTTCAGCGAGATGCAAAAAGTCAGTCATTACATCATCTTAGATGTCAATGATATGTATTTTAAAATTGGAGAACAGAGATTTGCTGATATTCCATCAATAATAGAGTTTTATAAAAAGCACACACTTGATACTACCGCTTTAACAGAACCTGTAAGTAGAAATTTCATCAGTCTTCCCTTAGATAAATAAGTATACAGACCTCCTTAACATAGAAATTCATGTTAAGTTGTAGTAAGCCTGGTATATTTAAATATAAGAGTTTCACTTCCGTTTTTATTCTAATCAAAACTTAGCAAAATATCCTGTTCTCATGGGGTATAAATAAAATTATTTTGGTCCGGTCAAAGTGATATCTTAGCAGCCTTTACCTGGACCTCTAAATTAGTTTTACCCAAAAACGAACTTGTATTTCATTGGTTTCTTCGGCAAATACAAGATCATTTAGGGTGAAACTCGTTTATGGGTCTATGTAAAGGCAGCCTCAATGTATTTTCGATGTTGATTAGATGTTCTATGCTTGTAGGTTATATGAAATAAAACCTTTTGGTACTACTACAAAGCCTGAAGCTATGCTCAAAAATCTCTCTTCCACACATATTATTTCCTCTTATTTCGGCCACTGCAGGTATTATGGTAAATCCTCATACAAGCACCCAGGGCGTTCCATGATTTATAGAGGAAGTGCTTATTAAAAAAAAGTACAAAGCTTGTACAAAGCTTACACAAAGAATAAGCAAGCTGTGATAACGTTAGAAAGAGAGCTGGTGAAAAGAATAAAGTTATTTGAAACATTAGATATGATTTTACAGAGCTTTCCCAATTTGCAATATTTAATAGAACTATAACAATAAATTGTTGGGTGTTCTGATATATTTTGATTTGACAACTACTGACTATAAAAGTGATCATTCCAAACTTTGTGGAAATTTTGTAATATGTGCCCCTCTTAGGGGAGGGGCGTTTATTAGTGGGAGCTATGGAGGGAGTGACTTATTAAATTTTTAGGTTTTAGAGGGGGTGCTTAAAAGAGTGTGGTTTCTTAAAGGTTTTGCCATATGTATTTATTTCGACACTTTTTCAATGCATTATTATATTTAGGTATTGAGGCCTGGTAGTGAGTTGGATCCTCATTTTGTCATCAATCACCTTTCAAATCCAGACCTTATGAAAGTTCGAGCAAAGTTCAACTTTCCCGGAAATGTATGTAATTATTTTTGTGATAAACGACAACCATTTTATTCATGTCCTATGTTTCTAACTTGCGAGACTCATTCAATATAGTTTCACAAGTCTTTTGGTGAGTTTGGAATACACCTCGTGATTTTCCCACCAACTTTTCCCCATAACTGCCAGAATTATAATGGATACATATTTCCCTCTAGGATCCAGAAGATCTACCTTTTAAGAAAGGAGATATGTTAACAGTTACCAGAAAAGAAGAGGAAAAATGGTGGTTAGCAAGGGATAATACTGGCAGGGAAGGAATGATACCTTCCCCTTATGTGGAAGTAGTAAGTTTTTATTTAGCTAAATACAATACATTAGGATTAAACGAATCAAAGTTGTGTATTAAAAATAAAATATTCTTTAAAAATAAAAGATTTGCCTGTTTACTCTTTTTTGTAAATCAAATGATCTTGTGTTGAGTGAAATAAATGTCTAAATTCAAACCCCTTCTGCATAAGCAAAACATTAATGTTCTGAAAATTAAGAAATCACTTCAACTTTATATAAAATATTCATCACTTAGAATACTGTCCTATAAGGCCTGAAGCTATGTTCAAAAAATCAAATATTTCTTCATTTTGTGAATCCCAAGGATTTTTTATGTTTTTATAGAGTTCAATTTGATTATTATTTCTAAGTGTTAATAATTTTTCTATTTTATTTCAGATTGCTTCTCACCCAGCCTCATCACCTGCACGTTCACCAAAATCTCAAAGGCACACAAAGGTTTTAAAATCACATAACTATGCAAAACCAAAAGATATTCCTAAACCATACAACCATCCACAGGTTTGTTCATTTTAGGTTTCATAGGTTAAGCCTTTTTTACTTTTGGGCGCTTTATAATGAACAGTTTTGTGTTCACCATGTGCAACAATTTAATTCCCAAAATAATGTTTGTGGTTGCCCCTCAACTGCAAATTTCTTCCATATTCTCTATAATAATATTAATCATATTAGATACCAGAAGACCATGTTGGACCACTATATGCTGTTGCTGCACAAAATAGAGAGCCGAATTTCTACGATCCAAGTTTGCTTGGTTTTAAGGTAAGGTTTATTTTATATGTTCAAAATTAATTTTAAGATTGTTTACTGTTCACTTACATTCTCCTGTAAAGTATATGCCATGAATTTAGCCCAGTTTACCTTACCCCATAAATAAAGTTCTGTTTGCATGTGCTGCAATTCTAATTAACTTATTACTTATTTACTTGTTTTAATTTAACATTTGCAACATTTATTTCGTGAATTTTACTTACGTTAACTGCAAAAAAATTTAGACAAGGAAAGTTTTGATGTTCAGGAATGTCCGACACTTTAATTGTCTGAAACTTTTTGTTGGCTGAAATTTTAGGGAACAAAATTTTATAAAAAATTGTTTCGGAAATTAATTAGGTACATGTCTGAAATTTAGGCATCTTTGTTTGAAATAGCAAAAAATTGTCCGAAAACTTTTTTTGACAAATTATTTCCGCTGAAACTAAACTGCACCGAACTTTTTGAAAAATGAACACAAAAGTTTGTGTTTCGTGGGAAGTAACTTTTGTGGTTGAGCTATTTTAACAGCAAAAAAAAACGGACAAAAGAAGAGGAAAAACAACGTTGTCTATGTCTTAAAATGTTGTCTGACTCTTTAAGTGCATCTTCATCTTTGAATCCCTTCAAATTCAGCGGATACTTTAGAAAATGTCATGGTTGGGAAATTTAAGAAACTTCAGCGGTCGGACCAGCTAAGAAACTTGAATAAACGCATGAATAAACCTTTGCAGGTTTGCTCAATATATGCCAAAACTGTTTCTTCCCGCAAAAGTTTCTAACAGTTTTGGGTTGGTTTTTAATGGACACATATATGTGTTTGATTGGCGTTAGTTATCTCATCAGATAGGGACTTACAAGCCTCAAAATAAGGGTTGGCCATCACTTGTCCAGGAGTGGTTTTTTACTGTACTCAAACATACTATACTTCAAATGTTCTTCACTATAGAAATTGTGATCTTTTATTTTAGAAAGGAGATAAAATTGAAGTTCTAAAGGCACACGAAGATGGTTCTTGGGAAGGAAAACATTTAACGACTGGTAAAACTGGACTGTTTCCTTTTACTCACGTCACTTTGCTACTAGATTAAGCTTTAAATTTTAATATATTTTGCATTTCTGTAGATAGTCTAGAATTTGAGATATACTCACTTAGAAAGTCCTATGATCTCTCCAGCCAGTAGGCATGTAGTGTCTAATCAATGACTAAAAGTAGACACTGTGCGTCTACAGGATTTGCTTTGTAGCATAACTTTGAAGGCAATGTCCAATGCATTGTTGCTCAAAAATAGTGTAAATAAGTATCAAAAAAAAATACTAACAGTATCGTTGACTTAGCACCCTAATTCGCAGATACTGTTGACACTTATTTTCATACTTGACTTTTTAATTCAGTTTATACTGTAAATCATTTAGTGTTTATATTTGTAAAAAAATTAAGTTTGTGTATAGAAGAGATGCTATGCTATGAAGCTATGCTCAAAAATCGCTCCTCAACAGCGATTATTTGCTCTTCTTTCGAGCATTATAGCGTGTGTGTGTGAATTGAAACCGCCGAAATGCGGTAGACAAACTTATGCTAAAATGATTATCCTTTATCTGCCAAATATTTAACTTACGAACTTACAAGATGGTCCTCCCTTAGTAAACACCATAACAATTCACACAATATCAGAAATGTTAAGCAATTATTCTACATTGCTCGAAATAAAAGCAAACATTCCCTGTAGTAGAGAGGCTTTGAGCATTACTTCAGAATACGAAGAAGAATCTTAGGTCAATGCACTTACAATGAATCATTACAAGGATGCTAATCAATTGTAAGATGATTGAATAACTCAGTGAGCAAAAACTTGCTCAAAGTCTACATTAAAGATGCTAGAAGAACGTTTACAATGTTGCTCTAGTATCTACTGTAGACTTTGTTTTTGCTCCAGACACAAATTTTTCCTTATATTTCAATATGCAAGCACAGGGACTTATTTGTCTTTTATCCTAAAAAACAGAATCGGTTGCAATTTGTTAATTCTTAAATGATTTGAATTTGTTAATATTTTGTTCCAGTTGTTTATAATTGCATCAGCACCAGATCGAAATAAGAGTAAATAATCATTGTGGAGGAGGGAGTTTTGAGCATAGCTTCAGGCTATAAAGCCAAAAAGCACTCCTCCACAGTGATTATTTGCACATATTTCGAAGACTGAGTACACGTATTAATAATCCTTCAACTCTTTTATGACGCTCATTACCCCCTGATTTTTCAAATTTGGTCTTATAACTTTCCCTTTAATATAAATATTTAAGGGGTTATGATGATCAAATTGAAAGAAAATACTAGTGACGTTATAAAAGAGTTGAGCGTTTATAGTGGATATAGACCTATTCACAAATACATGAAAACGAGGCGTTGGCTGCTTGGAGAATAACTTTATGCAATGCAATAACTTCCTTTTTGTACACTGCAGTGCACAAAAAGGAAGTTATTGCGTTGCATCAAGTTCTACTTTAAGCAGCCAACGCCTCGTTTTCATGTATTTGTGGATAGATGAATGCATCCCTCTATTAACCGTTCTCATATCCTTGAAGGGTTAAAAAGTTTATTATTATTATTCACCAAATTTTGTTATTATTTACTTTCTGACAAACAGATTGTGAATTAGTACTCGAAATAAAAGGAAATAATCACTGTAGAGGAGAGATATTTGAGCATAGTCTTAGGCTAAAAAGTCTTTGCAGCTGTGCTCAAAAATCTCTCTCCTCCACAGTGCTTATATCTTTGTATATCATGCATTATCAATAAATGTAGCTTATTGTGTAACTTTATCTTGTCAGACATCTCATCATCTAGAGTATGACATGATAAATCTTCCAATTTATTTTGTTTTACATTTCTAAAGGGAGACTGTTTTTTATATTTTTAACGGGAACAATATTAAACGTATGAGACCAGTGGCCGAAATAAATTATTTACTCTTATTTCAACCACTGTGAGGGGCACTTTTCTCCTTCTCAAATCGTTTTCTCCCTAGTTCATACAGTTGTTTGCTCATAGTAAACTTTTCTTCGTTATTTTCTTACAGTTTTAGATTTTTAGCTGCAGTGTTGTATGTTTTAATGACATTTTTATCTATTTTGTATGTATGTTTTGATAGTTTTGTAATTTTATATATTTGTGGATTTCAGCAAGGACAGCAGAATTTCTGAAACATCCTGAATGCGTTTCTAAAAATATTGGGTAATTCAAATCTAGCCTGAAAATCTAATAGCCTGAAAATCATTTTCAAAGCTGAAAACTATACATTACACTCGTCCTCAGGTGGCATCCAGCCTTGATGTAATTCAGTTGATAAAATAATATTGAGATTAAAATAAGCAATTTATATGGTGGATCTCCGCTAGGCGTTCGTGCGAATTCTAAATGAAGCCATTACATTGGTTGAAAGCGACGTCACCTGACAGTTGACCTAACTTTCAACCAATGTTGGCTTCATTTAGAATTCGTGCGAACGAATTCGTTCAGCGCAGATCCGCCTATATATGATTACAGCAATAGCGAAAAGCCGAGAAGTTTCCAGGAGTATAAAGTCCTCGATATACTCCAAAAAGGGTTAAATGGTACTTAAAACAAACTTGGTCTTCTTCTAGGGACAAATTAAATCTTAATATATTTTTGAAGCACACTCTTAGAATTAAATGGCAAACCTGGAAGAATCCAGTCAGTTGACTCTTCTCCACAGATATCCCTTGTTCGACACACGACAAAAAAACGTCAATCCTCCAAATAACTGTCGTAAATCACATGTGGAAGAGTGTTTTAGGTACAGTCGATTTTAGGCTGAAAACTCATCAAAACGCTGCTTCACAGTGGATGTCCGACAGATATATTGATGTCCGACAGTTATTTTGAGGCTTGCCGTTATTTTGCCGTCAATACTAGACGCCACTTGCCTCCATGATCTTTATTTATATTTGTTGATATTCTTCATTTTTAATGTTTTTTCAGTGGGCAAAAACTTGTTCAAAGTCCGCCGTAAAAACGCCAGAACAGCATCGAAAACGCTGTTCTAGCGTTTACTACGGACTTTGAACAAGTTTTTTTCCCACTGGGTTTGTTTTGTTGTAATAATATTTTATTCCGCACCATATTTAGCTATTACATGGATACTGGCTTAGTCTCACTCTCTTTCTTCAATTTGCTAACATTTTATGATAATTGTGCTGGTTCAAATTTTATATTATGTGGCACAAAGTTGATTGAAAGTGATGCTTAGATAAGCTGGTCCTTTCTGCTGGTAATGTCTATAGCAATATGTTTTTGTTTTCATTCATTTTAACCGAGTAGGCAAAGACCTTGTTTAAATCCGTTTTTAATGTGGACTTTGACCAAGTTTTCACTCATGGAGTACATAAATTACTTCAGATCAACAAATCAGTTAGATAAACAGATGTTCAGCAAGTATCTTGAAAACAATACATTCCTTCCCAACAAAAGTGTACAATTTCTGAAGCGTAAGGGAATTCTATACTCTCCCGTGCCTGAAGAATAAGGAATGTATAGTTTTCCAGATATTTATAAAAATACTAAACAAAATACTGAGTTTATATGTTTTCACCGTCATTAATTGCAGAGACTGAACTAATCAATCGATTGCAACATGTTGAAATATCACTCTTCGTGGCAGATGTGATCTAACCTAATTTAAATCTGGAAAATAATTTGGAGATTTGTTTCGAAAGACGTGTAAACTTTTGTAATTTTTGTTGATCAGGCAGTATTTTATGTCTTTTATAGGTTGCCATGCAGGCACTCCTCCACGTCTGATCAACGTCAAAAAGACGTCGTTTTGACGTCAAAACGACATTGATTAGACGTGGAGTGCCCGCTACCCAGTGGGCAAAAACTTGTTTAAAGTATGTAGCAAAAACGCTAGAACAACGTTGTAGCGTCATTACTGCGAACTTTGAACCAGTTTTTGTTGATCGGGTAAGGTTACTTATAGTATTTGTATTCAATTTTACTATGTTTTCTATGTTTCTATAAAAACTTGTTAAAAATTTTAAATATGTTACATTTTGTTGATTAGAAAAATATATTTATATTGTATTTTTACAAAATGTATTTATTATTATAAAACCATATATATAGCTATATATATACCGTAAAATCCCGAAAATAAGTGTATAAATAAGTCTATCATTTTCTTAAGAAAAATAATGGTTCTCGTATAAGTCTATGGGCTTATGATGTAGAATATGATATACAGTAGACGTCCGCTATTTCGAACGCTGCTTAATTCGAACTTTCGCTATTTCGAACAAAATTTCAAGTCCCTAGAAGAAACTCTTTTAGTACTGCTATTTCGAATATTTCGCTATTTTAAACGGTTTTTTTGTCCCTTTGCATAAATAGCTTGCTCTAATTCACAGAAATGATTGGTAAAAATGAAAATACAGTATATTCCAAACTCGAACAACGGTTAACTCGAGCTTTCGTTTCTCGCACCCTATTTTTTGACCACTTAGGGTGATTTTATATAGATAGCTCGAACTTTTTCGTTCGGAACTGGGAATAAAAAAGGACAAAAATATTTTATTTGATTTTATGCAATTCTTTTTCGATTAATGATTAATTAATTATCCCTTCAAAATATTGTGTAAAAATATCAGCTATCTTGTTTAATATTATTAATATCACTCTATAAAGTATAAAAACACCTGTTTTCTAATTTTGTTGCCAATTTATTTTTGTTTTGGCGGTTACTGTAAACCATGGAATCACCTAGCCAAAAACCACCCAGAGCCATCCAAAACCAACCAAAGTCAAACGTTATAAAACCATTGATTTTCAGCAAAATAAACCTTAAAATCTTATTTTCTCCTGAGTTTACTGTATGCACTAAGCTCTGAGTTAAAAAATTGCAGTGTACTACACTATAACATGCTTGTAGAGTTACTGTTTTACTTACGACCTTGTATCCAGGACTTCTTGACTTTTTAAAAGCGCTCCATCAAGAAGCTTTGAGTATAAGGTATATTAATTCCAACTTCAATTGCTGAGGTTTATGGAAGCTTATAAACATAAATATGATTTCAGAATATTTTACCGAAAATCTCTGCAGTAATATCCCCTCCGTCCATATATATACTGCTGGACAGTGGTAACTATCTTTTATATACATACAGGATATATACCACTTTTATCAACCTCGTTCCTAGGGTTTCTTGCCTTTTTCCGTGTTTGAAAAGGCAAGAAGCCCTGGGAACGAGGTTGCACTTTTGGTGTGAATTGTTTTAAACACACCACGGCAACAACGCACATACATTTGCTACACTATTTAGCGAAGTGCAAACTAGAATATACACATAGTGTATATATAATGGTGAAGTTTGTCATTTCCCATCATACAATACTATGTGATTTACCGATTTACACATAAGTTTTCCGAAACAAAAAATAAAATATTTTGTTGCTTTTATGTCCTTCTTCGTACACATTTTTTTGTCATCTTTTTTTGTCATCTTTCCTTATTTGATTTTAGAAGGTAACATGACAGATATATCTATCTTCAATATGTATATATAAGCCAATTGTCATGTAGATACTTAGATTTAGCAGCTTCTCCTTAGGTATACTTTCCCGATTCCCGGAATGTAAATCCCACCATTGCTTGGAACTCTGAGCTCAGGATTTTTCTGCACGCAATCAAGAATATGTACCAAAAATCGGAGGAATATTAGACTTACTCAAAAACCAATATCAAGCTTTCTACATATTTCGCTGCAATTCTCTAGAAACGACAGGACAGTATAGTCTAAGGATCATGAGCCTCTGATATAAACTTTAGCTTGTAACATAGGCTAAATAAAATCGACCTCTGAGTGGTCTGGACTATACTGTAAGTATACCCCTCGTGGCAAGTTCGTTTATCCTGTGGTAGACTTTTTAAACTAGCTTTGTTTTACTGAAACTCGTTAGTTTTTTTGTAATATTTTGAATTTAGGTGACTCTGGGTGATTTTGGGTGGATATGGGTAATTCTGGGTGATTCCATCTATGGTTTACAAGAACTGTTGTTTTGGTTAATTTGAGCATTCGCTAATTCGAACAAAATTTCTGGTCACTTGCGTGTTCGAAATAGCGGACGTCTACTGTACTTAGTGATGAAAAAAAGTTAATTCAGCCCTCTTAACAAAAGTTTGACTCGTGTATGAGCTCCCAAACAGAGGCTTTGAAATGTAAAAGCTCGTGAGCTAATTTTCGGGGTTTTACAGTATTACAACATATAAAAATGTAATTGGCCGTGTTGTCGAACGTCCGTATGTCTTCGCGTCAAGACGCAACTAATAAACTAATAAACATCGAAATGACGTCATGTTGGCAGGGTCCCTTCAAACCTTAAAAGAATTTAACAATGGAAGCAATTGTACTTTCCGATCATCAATTATTGCTTGTTTTTCTTGCTTTTCCTTTCTCATTGTCACTATACGGCTATCAATTGTTTTCTTTTGTGGATCAGATAATTCCTTGGCAGTTTTTTTTTCTACTTCTTTTTCAATATTTCCCCTTTCTATTTTAGTGACAGGACCAAATAACAGAGGATTGTAAACGAAGTTGTTACGCTCATACCAATCTACGTAAGACTGATGTGATAGCAATATACTTTCTGTTCGGTTTAATTCGTTGAAATTGTTATTTTGCAGATTCAGATTCTGACAGTATTTCTGAACAGCGTGTTTTTGTTTCGCTTCGTCAATCTTGGTTTTAAGCCATACATGATGGGCTAAGACGCGAGCAGCGTCTCGGTGTCCCCAAATTAATGCCAGTGCATATGGATTCTGACCTTTCTCGTCTTTTACATCAACTTCTGAATTATTTTCGATGAGTAGCTTTATTGCTTTCAAATGACCAACTGATCCTGCCAGGTGTAACGGAAGTTGACCCATTAAGGTACGGCTAGAGAAGAAATAATGTGGTTACTGTACCTCCTTTTGTAATAGCCTGTTCCGCAGATACTCGCCGCAGCAAAAACAGTGCCATGTTTCCGCCAGACGTCGAATTTGTAGAACAGGCTACTTTTATAACAGTCATTACCTCTTGATATTCCAAATGCTGTAGAGGTGGATCTCCACTACGCGAATTCTATATGAAGCCATTACATTTGTTGAAAGCTATGTTGAAAGTGACAGGTGACGTCGCTTTCAACCAATATAATGGCTTCAATTAGAATTCGCGTAGTGGAGATCCGCCTTCACCTTCGCCTTACGAATTTACTTTTTAATATTAAGGGTAAAGGGTATTATGTTTTAAAAAATAAGAAAGAAATAATAACTTTTGCTACCCCCTAAAATACGAAAATTTACAAAACGACTTGATAGCCAAAAAATCTGAAAAATCTGGACTGTAAAATAATTACTTCAGACGGTGGTTCACAGACGGTGGTCACGAACGGTGGTACGGTACGCAGTGGACGGTGGATTTTGTCATCGCCATGCTTGATGTACGAAAAATCCTATGAGCTACCTGTTCACATAAGCATCCATGCTAATGAGATACTGCAAACATTTATATGACTCTTTCAGCTTTGTGTTGCTTATGCAAAGATGCATGGCAGTCCAACCAGAAGCAGTGGATGAATTCACGTCTAGATCATAATCCTCAATGAAAATTTTTAGCAAATCACATTTACACTCCAATGCCGCAATGTGAAAAGCTGTCAAACCCTAACAAAAGAAGGTAAAATTTATTTTTATTACATAGTCAAAAGCATATCTAACCAATAAAGCGTCTAACCAATAAAGGAAATGTACGGAACGTTAGAGCATAGTCAGAGGAATTTTTCCGCAACTCGTTTATTTTCTTTCGCCCTTTCACTTGTTATTTTAAACCTCTGTGGAAGAGAGTGACAATACTTTGTTATTATAATTTTTATTTCTTCACTTTTTCATTGTTCACTCTTATTGACATTGAATAAATCTACCTACAGTATTTTCATACATCGATCGATCCTGCTCTTTTTTATTTTAGAAAGAGGTTGAAAGTCCTCCCATCCTAGAACTAAATTCGGATATTTGCCTCCCGTATATTCCATCTTGCTGGAAAAAGTTGCGATATCCTCCATGCCTGATTCTTAGTCTGTTCTAATCAGTAGGTCAGTTTTTATTAGTAATGTATTTGTGTTCGTACACATGTTTCGAGACAGCGACTTGTGCTGTGTGCGTGACTTGCAAATATTACTGAAATATAAAGAATATATATTTAATTATTTAAATTATGTCAACACCACACACCTTCTCATTTGGAATATCTAGATAGCTTGTATTTGTGGTAAGTACTTGTCTCAACCAAATTCCATCACCTATACGAGCAGCCATGTACATATCTTGTTGCGTGTTCAGCTTAAATGTAGTTGCAGATAGCTTTGGCATTTTTGTCTAGTGTGCTTGAGGCTGGTACCAAGAAAGACCGGACAGAGTTGAAAAGCTTAGTTGAGGAAGGAGATGAAAAGCAAAGAAAAGGTTCCGTTAATTTACAACACACAATAGCCTGAAGGAAGTGAGAACATAGTTTTAAAAAGATAACACACGAAGTTTTTTCGGTAACATTTCACAGTAGCAGGTTCAGTCCCACGAAGAAAACTTTGTTTTGATTTATCGCTAATGTTAAAATCCATGCGCTAAAAGAACATTGATTATAAAACCCATGTGTTCAAATAACATATGTTATTACCCGATTGAGAATATGATCAAAAGTCTGTATCTGAATCAAGTAGGGTGTATAATAAAACATTCGATTTTAAGATAAAAGTAGCTATTCAATGTATGCTCAATCAAGCGAGAAAGAAGAAAATGGCTGAATGAATGAGAGAAGACATTGTTTTGATGCTAGTGAAAGGAAGGTAGATCGCTAGATAGGTTCCTCAAACTAGGAATAGCCAGGTAAATTCTCTTTCTATATCATACATACAATAAATTTCGTCGCATATAAGACGAAACCACACTCACTGTCTAAAAGGTGCCAGATCGGCGTTTGATCTTTCTTCTTCTCATCAGTCTTCGTTTCATATGCACGTTCGTTTGTCATCATCTCTAGCAGTCTAATTAGAGTCTCGTTATTGTGACGATGCTTATTGTCACAGATATGCCAATACTCTGATACACCATCAGATTAATATATTATATGATTCTGACAATGTATCGGAGTATCAGCTTGCGTATCTGGAATTAGGTACGTTTAATAATGTAGAAGAATTTCAACTTTGTTCCCACGAACAGAAGAAAGCCTGTTTACTACAGTATTAATAATTAAGAAAGATTATTTTTGTATAAATAACGTAGAACACGGGTGATACACATACTGGAAGCAATAAGTAAAACTACGTATATATTTTATCTAATATTTTGATGCTGTAGCGAATCTTTGAAATTGTATATACTTACGCTTTAAAATCAGCATATCAAAATTAGTAGATATATACGTTGTGAATTTCATTTTTTGAGATCGTTTTCTAGAATTTATGCCTTAAATGTTTACCTTGTGTGTGTCGTCAATAATAGGGACAACACTTACTGAGTGATATTTATGTAAAAGTTTGTTGTATAGTACTACAAGCTTTATTTTTTATAAGAGCACAGTTAAAATGTAAGGCTGAAAATTGTAAAAAAAATTAAGAATATTGTGAGGCTAAAAACCGTTCCATTTCTAAGAACAATGCTCAATATTATTTGTGCTCTTATGCTGCTAACATTTAGCTCAGGAATGAATGAAATCAACAATAAATTAGAGTATCGATCGTCGTGACCATGTGGGACAGGAAGACAAGGCAGGGGTGTGCTAGCGTGTATGCCATAAATATATACCGCTTTGGCCTTGCCAATATTGAATTGACCTTGCTTTTGTCGCATCATATAATCTTAGCTCTACTGAATAATAACAGTAGACACTACTTAAATAAAGCACTAAACCATAGCAACGAGATGGTTTGTAACATATGTACTACTGGAAACCATAAGACTGGCGCACATATGAATAAAACCAAAAAGGAAATTAAATAATTTTCATTTATGCATATATCTTTTTGAGACAATACATGCAATATAAATATCAAAACAGAAAAATAAGAACATTCAGCATTACAATGCAGGATGGACATCATAAAAAACCAGAATATCCAGCCACGCAGACATTTCTCCAAAGTTTTTCTTCTTTTTTTTTCACACCTACTGTATTTCTAACTAGTTACAATGCGAAACGGACGCATGAGGTGAATTGAACAGACCGAAACAGATACCGCCATTCTGATAGTTTCTCCTGTTTTCACTCCATGTAAAAAAAACACCAAAAAATATTTGATTTTATTAGCAAACACTATATATTTTTTTTATATTTATTTTGCTTACTAATAAAAATGATAGCTTTTGATGTATATTTATCGATTTATGACGCTAATTTTGGACGAAATGATACGTGCGTCACCACTTATTCAACTGTGCTAGAAAATAGAAGATGAAATAGATTATCGTCACAAAATTTTTTTTAGCGGATATGCTTCAAGACCCCCGTTCGCAAAGCGTGGTGAAAATGTTTTTCGATGGCCCCTAAGTATATCTTAAAAAAAAGTGACCATATTTTGTAAAAAACATCCAGCCTTATTTTCCGTATTCTTATAAGAGATAACGCTTGCATTACTAAAAGAGTATCAAGCCTTAATATAACGATTGAACATCACTTATGAATGAGTGTCTTTAAGTACAGTTTTTATCTTTGCAGCTGAATAATGAGACTTTTTTAATATTTTAAAAACTATTCCAATAAAATACACATTTTCATTTTTATAGATCGGATAAACATCATTAATAATATCGATTTAGGATGTACATATACGTATACATATTAGAACGTATTAGAACGTGCTTATTTTGAAGAATATGTCAAATTGATCGCACATTTTTATCAAAATTGTTCTCCTTTTAAAATTTTATACACTTCATTTCCTCAGTATTTTATTTTATCAAAAGCTCTAGTGCATATATTTAAAGAAATAACTTGTGCTTTCTATGAAACTGACGAAAACCGTTTTATGTATAGCACGGGTACCGAGCTTCCTAACTCCGCTCTCTTACTATTCATTTGAACATTGTCTTATTTTGCTGACTTTGAACAACTCAACAAGTAACATATTAGTGCATGAAGATAACAATCGATATTTATCGTCCCACTTCTAATCGATATTATCCCAATATCGTCCATATTGCGACAGCTTCAGTTGAAAGTTGTATCACCCATCATGAGAAAGATAAGGTCTGGAAAAGATGAAAAAGTACTTCCTCTCTTAGTAGTGGCCTCGGCCTTTAGAAGGGGGATGATTAAAAAAAATACAAAAAAGTACATTAACAAATCTATATATCTATGGTAATAAATTTTGCTATTTATTTAGCGGCTGATATTTTTCTGCATTTTAACAGAGAAATAAAGATTATGATGGATTTTACTCGATTACGATATTTGGCTTGGTAGTGCTGTACTGTACTCTCTTGTGCCTAATTATGGGGGGAGAGTGTGTGCATAAAATCTGAAAATTCTTAAAAGGCTTTAGGTCAAATCCTTACAAAACCTGTGCCTAATAAATGGAAATTGGTGGTGTTTTTTTGCCAACATTGCTTGAGTTAATCACTATAAAGGATTGATGTTAGAACATAGCTTCAATAGAATTTATTTTTCAAGTGTATACCAGGCCTTTTATGATAACACATGACTAAAGCTTTCTAAAGGCAAATTGGCACTAAAAGTATCACATGTCAATTTCTTTGGCATCAGTATACTTACCTACCCACCCACAGAAATTGAGCTGCAAAAGCGTCTTTCCAACCAGGCAAACATACCATAGAGTAATTAATAGAGATTTTTTAGAATGGTTTAACATTTATACGAGTTCTGCACTACCTAAAACTAGGTTTTTGTGTTATTCTTGAAGTCCTGAATTCTGTTACGATAAAATATAAATGAAGTTATTTACCTGTTTAATGTTTATTTAAAGTCTATACTCAAAATATATAAGCCAGAATATGTAACTACTGGATATCATACGTGAGGGGAGCTATAGACTATACTAAAAACACTACTTCTCCACAAGTTATGTCTATCATATTTATATTCAGGCTTGAATCATTCAATCCAAATTTTGTATTAACTTTTTAAGAAATGTTACTAATAAGAATATATTGGTATTTCAAAATATTGCTAAAAGTGTTCATTATATATATCTCTAATCCACCTTTTTCATTAAAAAGAAACTTGCAAGAGCTTAGATTTAACAACTTAACTGATCCCTCAGGAAATCAAAAAGAGTAAGGATGAACCTAATATGCAAAAGACAGATTAACATATGAACCAGGGTAATAAAAGTAAAGGCATTGTGCATTCATATATAGATATAAAATTTAAAAATGGATTTTTATTCCATTATGTAGTTCAGTTTGACTTACACAAAACTTATATGGGTAAATTTTATAATACATTGGTCTAAACTTAATCGAATTCTGTCTTGTTTTTTTTAATATAAACTTTTAGCCTGCTGTGGGAAATATGAATCATTGTTAAAGAAAAATAGACTAATTTCATCTTACAGAATCAATGTTATAATGGTGCCATTATAAAATAAAACCTATTGAATTGACTAAAAATCTCTTTATAATTACAGAACTTAGAATGACTTCTTAAGAATGATTAATTTTTATAGTCAGGGCTCAAAGGTTAAAAAGAAGCATGTGGAGTATAATAAATGTAATTTCAACTAATGGAAAATAAATCAGATTTACACATTTTTTCTACTCTGTTATGTTTAGAATTATTTTTGGCTATGGAACACATTGAACACTCTCACACGCTGATGCCGGATAATGTTCGCATTTCTTCCTATGCAGTGCAACACCATTTACCACCTAAAGTAAGTCAGAGTGTTAGGTCAACGAGCTTGTAATGGATTGGTTTCTTCCGTGTGAAGAAACCAATCCATTGCAAGATTACTGACTTAGTACTCTTCTCTGTAATTTATTTTTGAAATGGTCGAAATATTACTCAAAAAAGTTAGTTTTACTTGAAATGACTGAAACATGAATATTAAATTGGAATGTCTACGTATTGGCCATCATCAAGGCTTTGTTATATTAGTACAAAAGTGCTAATGCAGTTACAGGACTTGAAATAATTCTGAAAAATCTCTCCTCGACAGTGATGACCGACAATTATTTCAAGCCCTGAGTTATTATTGTGAATTGTTATAAATCTTTTTGTTTGCTTGTTTTTAGACCCGATGCAATCAGTGTTGTTTACATCATTATGTTCCATATACAACAGAAGAGTCTCATCATCCAGCTATGAGTTTTTGTAATGGTAACTTCTGTACACAAACTTGTTTCTCATCAATTCAAAGATATGGTCGTTCACATGTACCAACATCTTGTAGCTGTCATGCTCCACACCCTATGCATTCATATACACCTTTACCACCTTTACCACCGAATGGTTGTCCTTGTTGCCATCGACATCAATCAAACACAAGGTCTGAACATCGCCACCATCACAATTCACATTCAAACCTCACAACAGATAATCTCACATATCCTACACCACACTACGCAACAGCTTATGCACGTAATCCAGGGCTACACCACTCTTGGGAACCAACAACTGGCTATAGAGAAGCAGAATTTCATCTTCATATGGTATGAAATATTTTAGATTTTATGAAGAACAGGGGTTAAAATAACTGCTAATCATCACTGTGAAGGAGAGATTTTTCAGAATATTCTGAAAAATCTCTCTTTAACAGTGATGACCGGTAGTTTTTTCAATCCCTGAAAAAGGATTTTGATTACTTCCACAGTGCTCAAAATTATAACAAATAATCTCTTTGAAGGAGAGATTCATCACCATAGAGGATTATGATTATTTATCTTTCAGTATTGTTTTTAGCATCCAGCAGTGAAACCGAGATATACTGTAGAGCAAGACCAATCAGTTGCAAGATTGACTCTGTACTCTTCCTCGCAGATACTACCAGTTGAATAATCTCATTGTAAAATATGCTGGCTCAATGTTTTTTGTGTGGTTCTGAATAACTTAAAATAATATTTATGAAGAGAAAAAACTAATGTCCAGTGCTTGAAATAAAGCAAATAATCAATGAGTGATTTTGGAGTATAGTTTCAGACTATTTTTAAGCCTGAAGCAATGCTCAGTGGTTGAAATAAGGGTAAATGATCATTGTGGAGGAGGGATTTTTGAGCATAACTAGCCTGAAGCTAAGCTCAAAAATTATTTCTCCACAGTGCTTTTTTGCTCAAATGCTTTGATTACTGATGCTTGAATTTACTCCTCCATAGTGATTATGTGTTGTCATTTTGAGCATTGTTTCGACTGTCTTGAAAGTGCATGGCTATTGGCTATAATTTAAAACTATGCTCTATTTTATCATTTCCATACTGTAATGCCGTCCTTCATATGTGTATTTTGAATTATTTAGGATGTTTCTGGGTCGTCAACACAAGAATATCATTCACATGTTCATCATCATATAAATCACCATGGTAACCCAGTATGCACCAATAGAAATATTATAAGAGATGTAAGTGAAATCTACCATTATTCCTTGTTACTCAACCCAGCCCCCGCCCACCTAAAAAGTATTATTTTAAATTTAAAGCACCCTCATAGTTTTAATAATTCAATAAAATCTGCAACAAGTAATACAGGAAATATAAAGCAGACATTTTGGAATTTTTGGAATCTTTAATTATTTTTTATTGTTTCCTATCTACAAGCCTGAATATAACTGCTGGACATCACCTGTGGTGAAGTGTTTTTTAGTATACTGTTCAGTTTAAAAGTTGAATACCATGCCCAAAAAACCCTCCCCCACAGGTGTTTTCTGGCAATTATATTTAGGCTTGAACTGCAGAAATAATTATTTTGGATATTAAATACGTTAATATGAATTTGTGCAACAAGAATGCAATTAATGTAATTTAACTAAATATGTTGTTATCTTTGATAATTACTGTGGGGGAGTTATTTTTAAGCATAGCTTTAGCATATAAAGTCTCTTAATTCATGCACTGTGAAGGTGAGATTTTTCAGAATGTTCTCTCGGGTCTTATCTATAACTTAAATCGCTATGTCAATGACGTATTTTATCATTGCAGCTTGCTGTCGCGTTAGAAACTATCTCCAAGATTCGTTTCAGAAAGCAGATATTTTAGCCTCTCAATGAGCTCAATGAGCTTACAATTGATTGGTTTCTTCGGTACGAAGAAACCAATAAATTGCAAGATCGTTGATTTAGCACTCTTCCCCTGGGAACGAATTTTGAAAAATGCTCCTTACAGTGTTTGAAATGAGAGCAATCACTGTGGAAGTATACTTAACCTCCACAGTGACTATTTGTTCTCAAGCCTCAAATGTCAGAGACATCACTTGCAGATGGTGTCACCACCAATTTCTACCAATGGAAGGTCTTCCTTTGGCTTTCGCACCGATTTTTCACCTCCTTCATTGCATCTTAATTCTAGCAAGCACTGTATACATTTGCATCAAGACCATATCATCGTCACCATTCGTCAAGAGTATCTTCGTATCCATATCCAGTACCAGTACATCATCCTCTCGATTATCGTTATCAATCATATCCTAGTATAACACCAGTCTTAAGTTCCTACTTGCTTCCAACACGATCCCTTCTGCCTAACTTAGATATAATAGCTGGCGAACTAGAAGTAGAACCTTTAGATGATTGGGATGAGGTAAATGGACGCCATTCTGACTTAAGAAGTGGCTTAAGAAAGGAACAAATAAATAAATTACCTAGTTACGTTGTTACGAAGAAAACAATGGAAGAATTTACTGAAAAGTAAGTTGCTTCTCAATGGGTACAAACTTGTTCAAAGTCCGCACTAAAGACGCCAGAACAGCGTCTTAGATGTTGTTCTAGTGTCTTTGCTGCTGACTTTAAACAAGTTTTTGTCCACTGGGTATATGTCGTTTAATTGCATAATGTTATTGCGAAAGGAACACGTTATTAATTTCAATATTATTGTCCGTCTGATAATCCACTTCTACATAGAGCCAGCAGTCCTCTGAATCCATGTCGGCATTCCACTGTGGAGGAGCATCTTTGGAGACTAATCTGCAGCCTGTTGGCTGCAAATTAGCCTGCAAATACGCTCCTCTACAGGGGAGTGCCGTCGTGAATTCAGAGACCTGGAGTCTGTCTAGTTATTTGTGATCTTTATAATCGTGTATAGCAAGACTGAAAAATAATTGTCAAACATCGGCTGTGGAGGAGTGTTTTTGAGCAAAAAATACACTCCTCCACAAGTTATTTTCGACAGTTATGTTGTACCTGAAAAATGAGGGTATTACGTCAACACTCTTTCAATATTGGTTTCTTGTCTTCCCACGCTTTTATGAGTTTCTATGAGCTTGCGATTAATTGGTTCATTTAGTAAATAGTAACCTATCATTTGGAAGATCGTCGACTTAGTACTCTTCCCAAATATTAATTTAAAACAGGTCCCCCAGCTGCAGAATTAAGAGCAAATAAACACTGTTGAAGAGTGCTTTTTGAGCATAGTTTTAGACTACAGAGCTCAAAAATCCATCCTCCACAGTGGTTATTTACTCTTATTTCGACTAATCCCTACTTATACGTACAGGGGCACCAACTCTACACATTGCATATTTTTTCTTTCCAGTGAAAGATGCGTGGTGTGTATGTGTGAATTTGATATAGATGACAAACTTCGTATATTACCGTGTGCACACGAGTTTCATTCAGAATGTGTCGATAAATGGATGCAGGTTAGCAGACAAATGTTATTATGCCAACGAACTTGCAGTCTTACGTCAAGGCAGATCTTCACTAGGCGAATTCTAAATGAAGTCATTACGTTGGTTGACGCCTGGCAGGTGACGTCGCTTTCATTTAGAATTTGAGCGAACGAATTCGCCTATTGGGGATCCGCCTAAAGACGAAGGATAATCTCTCTCTAATACTTCAGATAGTAAGCTATTTAGATTTGGGTATTCAAGTATTTGGGAGAGTGGACATCATCTCCAAGGTCAGAGGTTTGACTGTATAAGGTGTTTTTTTTATTTGTGGCTAAATTTATCGACTAAGAAATATTGAGAATTCCGCTTTTAAATGAAAAATAAAGCCGGTCTTTGTCCAGTAGTTGATTCGGAAATGTCTATAATGGTTCTGCAGTTTATTACACAACAACCTCTAATGGGATTAAAGCTCGCTTTCCACTTTACTGGATCTGGACCGGACTAGATAAGATCGCTTTAAAGAAATTTGATTGACTCTTAAAAAATCGATCCAGAGCGGATCCTTTTGATCATTAAAACATTTTCAACTTTTTTCAAATCCGAATCGGTCTGATTATAAGTCAACCAATCAAATTGTTAGAAAGCGATCCGGTCCAGATCCCGATAAGTAGAAATCAGGCTTAAGGGGATGCTTAAAATGTGGGTGTAATTTTAACCATTGCTACTTTAGGAGTATAAATTTTCGCGGGTATTTATTTTCGCGAATGGCCACTTTAATGATTTTTCGCGGGTATTTAATTCCGCGAATGATAAAGTATTTCGGAATTGAAAACAGATTTTAAACTGAAAAATGTTGTATTTGCGAGAAAACGATAACTAAAAATACACAAATCATGCTTCGTCTTCCATTTGAAACGCCAAAAATCTAATAAAGTTGTTCCTATTGTCAAATCTAAAAACATTCGGATCTTGTTTTTTACCAGAAATCAGTGAACCAATGACAAGGAAAACCAAATCGTGATAGATTGATTGAAAATATTTATTGCACATAAAAAAGTTTTGAACAACACCTTGTGAACGCTTACAATGAAAATCGTCTTTTTTTCGCGAGTATTTATTTTCGAGAATGAGCAGATTTAAGATTTTTTGCGGGTATTTAATGTCGCGAAATCGCCAAAATTTCGAAAATTTATCTACTCAAGGTAGATTACATGATCTTTCTTTTGTTAAAAGCCATAGTTTGGCCAATACCGTTACTATATTTTCCACCTTTATTCTTTTAGGGTAATCCGACATGTCCAATATGCCGTGCTGTTGTCGAAGTGACGTGAAGTTTGTTGTGAACTCTGCAACTATTTTCCATCAATATAACTGGTACCGTCGTGTTTTAAATCCATATGTATATACATACACTATCCAAAATTTCTCGCTCCTTACCATTTACTTTTCGGTTACCGTTACTTTATTTTCTTGTTATACAGGGACTTTATACATCAAAGGCGGATCTCCACTAACTAGGAGCATTCGTTCGCTCGAAATCTAAATAAAGCCATTACATTGGTTGGAAGTGACGTCAATGTAATGGCTTCACTTGGAATTCGAACGAACGAATTCGCCTGTGGAGATCCGACTTAAAAGAAAAAAATGACAAAAAAAAATTTGTAATGATAAATAAAATATTCTGAAATAAAAAGTATTTTTTACTAGCTTTTGTTTTTCTAGTTGGAAAACCCTAAATATTTGCACTGACGCAGTTAGTTAAGAAATGAAAAGCTCCAGTTATATTTGTGCGTTGGGTAGCAACAACGACGTAAACAAATATTGTAACTATGATAACTGTGAGCTTATTGCGATGAAATTTTGAGCTGATGTCTGTGGAATTGTAATCACGTTGCTCATTCCCCAAAAAACAAACAGTTTTAAATATAACTGTGAGCTTATTGAGACGAAATTTTGAGCTGATGTCTGTGGAATTGTAATCACGTTGCTCATTCCCCAAAAAACAAACAGTTTTAAATAATCCATTCCATATAGTGGTCCTATAACATTGATAATGTATATATTTCTGTCTTGCATAAATTACATAAATTTTCATAAATAAATTAATTATGTCTGTTTTCGTAAAGAAACAAACGATTTGTAAAAGGAAGTAAAGAGAGTAAAAAATGTCAATTGAGGGTGAAAGGATAACATGATGAGATGCTGGGAAAACTATTTGAGAAGGAGAAATCGTTTCCTATATTCTAGTGCTAGAAATAGAAAGCAAATAATCGCTGTGGAGGAGTTAATTCTGATGTCCTCCACAGTGATTATTTGTTCATATTTTTGAACACTAATCTTTACTCAGATTTATCTTAAATCTCGTTCCAAGGGCTTCCCCAGTGGGCAAACAAAGACCTGTTCAAAGTCCACAGTGTTCTAGTGTTTGCTGACTTTAAACAAGCTTTGGTCCACTGGGTCTTGCCATTTCGAAATATACAGGGTGGCTTGCATTGAGAGATCGAAGGATTTTGTTTCGGAAAACCTTCCTGGGTAGCCATGTCGGGGGACAAAAACCTAAACGTTCTGCTCAATGGGCAAGATCGGCAGTAAAGACGCGCCAAAGATTTCATTATCTTCCAAACTTTCTCGTAAGATCACTACAACGTGAAGTTCTGTAAGAAAAACGAAACGAGTTTCAATCCTCACATTCTAACAAAGACGTCTGCTTTGTACTTTTCTTCTTTCGAAACGATTTCCTATTTTTTGATCCTTTCATTGATTTCATAGGCATACAAAAGAATCTTCGTAACCCTTTCTTTTGAGGAGTTGGACTGCCGCATTCACTGTCTGAACTTATTTCGGACGCTTCGCTGTCTATATTGTTCAAAGCTTCTGTTTTGGGTTGTACGAATGTATGAGGCACTGTATACTCCATTATGTTATCAACGGAATCCAGATCTTCATCGTCATCTTGGAATACGACGGCCTCATTTTCATATCCACATAATTCTTGGTCAATATCTATATAATCCAAGAGGGATTTTGGGTTTGATTTTATGCTTGATAAACGACGCATCATATCTGTGTTCTAAAAAACAAAATAATTACGTTTTGATATACTTTTCAACACTTACGACAACCTCGTTTCCAGGGCTTCTTACCTTTTTCCCAAAGTCTGTTGTGACGGTCATTGACCTCCTTATATTTCCAACGTTGTCCTTGCGTCTTTACTGCGGATTTTAAACAAGTTTTTGCCCACAGGGTTTTTTGTACATTAATACCAAGGATATTATAAAGAAGAGCTCTTCTTTATAATATCCTTGTTAATACTGATAAGATTTCAACTTCATAATGCATCTAATACTACGACGACGTTGATAATAAGGGACCACCACAATTTCGTGTCAAAAGCAACCCATTGTTCCATATAAGAAGAGCACTAAATGTATTAATGTGGATTAATGATTTTGAGCACTGCTTCAGGCTAGAAAGCCTGAAGCAATGCTCCAAACATCCCTCCTCCATTGTGCTCTTATTTGGAACACTGAACCTATTTTGATACATTTAAAAGAAAGTCGATCAAATTCAACAAAAATGAAACTGCATGTATACCAGCGAACTTGCAATTGATTAGTTTCTTCAGAATGATGTAACCAATCAAGATCGTTGACCTAGTACTCTTTTCTGTAAATTTTATTTTTGAGATAGTTCTCTAACAGATGCGAGTGAATGCCTCCAACTAATATCTATATAACTACATCTGTCTTACTTTTATGTTACTGGTTCTCTCGACTTGGCAGAACTTTCTTTCACGAAACTGATACGCGATTAAGTTGTATGTTTTGAACTTTGATTTTTACTTTCAAACCATATATGTAGTCTTATACAATACGACACTTTTTTAATATAAACAAATATCTTCTTGTCTGACAACAACAAAAAACTTTTGAAATACGATAAGTAAATGAGTGAAAAATTATTTTCAGAAAGTCGATATAAAGCAAACAAAAAACTGTTCATGTCACAACTATTTATTCAACTTTAGTAACATAAACTTTCAATATTTTTGAAACAATACACACACGCGTAAAAACTAGTTTAGTAACGTCATAGAACACAGTCTAGTGGTCATGTGATTTAATTTTCTGAAATAACAATACGACATTGAAATTTCTACCTGTACCTTTCTGACAAGAATTCTGTTACAAAACATCTCTAATTTGATACCTCTCTAATTCGAGCAATGTCTACCAGGCCGCTTCGAATTAGAGAGGTTCCACCATATTTCGATAATGCTATCCAATATAATCCTAGGGGGCAAAAACTTGTTCAAAAGTCCGCAGTAAAGACGCTAAAATGAAAACATTGCGTCTTTTCTGCAGACTTCTTGCCCACTGGATTAATACGCGCTCAAATATTTCGTTATTATGAGTTAGACTGGTTTAAAAAATATGAGCTAGACTGGTTTATAAGGTTTTTAGAAGTGAAGGAAAAATTGCTTGAACTTTAGACTAAGACTATAAATTTAGCCTTTGACTCATGATGATCAAAACCTCCTTGACACAACTGAGGTGTGGGTGCGCCACAAGTCATAAATAGATCTTACAAGACCTTGTGTAAATTAGAACACTGGCAGCACTGTATTCTACTTATAGGAAATATATAACATGTACTCATAACGAGAATGTGTAAACCATACGGAAATAAATCATTTGTCAATGAGTTTGTTTTTTTCTAAAAAACTCTTAGAAAGGGAAACGCAGTAAATCAACCTCGTTCCCATGGCTTCTTTTCTCTTGACGTCGCCAAGAGAGAAAAAGCCCTGGGAACGAAGTTGACAGTAAATATCAGAAAATGATAGAATTGCGTCATTGCGGAGGATGACAGTTTCAGTTCTAATTTTTAAAGATTTGAGAAAAAAACTGACAAGATATTGACATAAAGCGTTATTTAGAATGAGTTTGGTAGCCTAATGAATATATCCAGCAAGCACTCGACGTCACATCTCCGTCAAAAAACGTCTTGACGTCAAAAAACCTGTGTTGAAATAACATCGTTTTGAGGTACAGAGAATGTTGGTCTTCGATAATGATTAGACGTGTGTAATAAATACGTCAACTACTGGGCAGACGATGTACTTAGTTTCAATGTTGTTTAGAATAAACTGTGATTTTAAAGACAGAAATCAAGCTTCAGCTCTCAACTTGTGGTGTCGGTTTTTTATTTTTTATAAATATATTTTATTTATTATTGGAAAATATTTAAAGGAGTACGAATGAAATATTTAAAATAAAAAAGAAGAGCTGTGTATGAATTCGCTGTAAAACAATCTCAAAAGAGTTGTCAAAGAGCTCATTTAAAAGTCTAGTATACTAAGCTCTATATTATTCCATATACATAAACTGATGTTGATGTAGAGATGTTGATATTTTAAAGATTTGAGAAAAAACAAACGCTGCCTGATTGACGTCATAATTCTTATCGGAGAACAATACACGCTCAGCCAATCACGTCTCTCGGATTTCTAACGGCCGAGTTTCAAACCACTGCAACCCGGGCTCTTGCTTTTTCACAATGTAAACTAAAATCTCAAATGATTGATTATTACATAAAGAAAAAAAATGAATGATAAGGAAGCAAAGACTCTCGTAGCTAGGGTGCATGGTGGAAGAGATATTTCGTTGACATTCTATAATCTAATACAAAACTTATTCTACTATTTTATAATTTATTTCTGTAATTTAACTTGTCTCAAGTACTTCTAACCCTTTTTCTAATATGCAGATAAAAAACAAGGTGTTGGATAATTTTCCCAAACAGAGGTCCCCTTTTTTAAATTTGCTCACTAATAGAGATTACTCAGATCAAAATAACATTGTTTCCTAGCAACTAATTACAACATAGTTGCAAAACGTCTCATTCTTCCTTGACCCTTTTGGTTAGTCATGATGACCATTATGATGACCATTATTATGACAGATGAAAGAGATGTTAAAGAAATATATTAAATTCACATAGACACTAAATGTCAACCCAGATGGCAAAAACCTGTTCAAAGTCAGTAAAATAATGTTAGAACAACGTTCACAGAATAGGTTTTTGCCGGCTGGGAAGAGTTTTAAAAAATAGATATTAAAATAAGAATTGTTGACAATTGAAAATAATTCTGCCGACACACGACGTCGGAACAACGTCGAAAAAATGTCAAAACAACGTTCCCAACGTCTTGTGCACACTGGGAAGTAGGTAGCTAAGTCCATCATGGAGAGACTAAGTCCATACACGGAGGGACTAAGTCTATCATGGAGGGACTAAGTTCATATGGAGAGACGAAGTCTATCATGGAGGGACTAAGTCAATGTGGAGGGACTAAGTCCATGTGGAGGGACTAAGTCCATCATGGAGGGACTAAGTCCATCATGGAGGGACTAAGTCCATCATGGAGGGACTAAGTCCATGTGGAGGGACTAAGTCGACAAGGAATTGGTTTGTTAAACCTTTTTAGTCTAAAGTTTTTAATGGACGAAATCATCAAACTTATATTTGACTACAACAGATGCGTCTTTAAGTATGTTCAAATTTATGATTACTATTTTTCTAAGGTTTCACGTTTCATCATCTAACTAAGTAAAATCTATTGAGCTTAAAAGGAATGGTTGCACTTACTTTATTTTTTCTTTTATGTGACAAAGCCAATAAACAACCAGTGAGTGAGTGATCAACTAAAACCAAGTTTAATATTTGTTCAAACTGTTCAATGTTATATGACACACACGAATCCGGATCAGATAACTTCTGAACAAGTTTTGAATAAACTCCTCGTTTCTGAACCCGACCACCTATAAATAAAAAAATGTAGATCACATATACACATGGAAATAATAAGAAATACAAAAACAACATACGTTCAATCACATAAAACAGCCGTTCATGACGTTTAAAGACTGAGAGCAAAGTCACTGTGGAGGAGTGATTGTTGAACATTGCTTCAGGTTAGAAAGCTTGAAGCAATGCACAAAAATCCCTTCTCAACAGTGATTGTTTGCTTAATATTAACCGTGAGGATTTCCAGCTAATTAAACACTCGAATTCTCTGACGTCTTCAGACATAAGAGTTAAACGTGTAAAAAAATAAAATGGTGTGGCTCCCATTGATCGCACGACGTCTACTTAATGTAAAACTCGTCACCTTCATGTCTAGACGTTGTTACAACGTTGATCCGACGTTGTGTGCCCAGCAAGGGTGTTGTGCATTGTGTACATTTTGGCCTAAATCTTTACTTAAAATTTTGATATTACCCCCTGGAACATTAATATTGATCGGAAATTTGTATGAAAATATCAAAAATATCCGGGGAACATGACACTCAAGAAATAATTCAAATCATTTAATTTGTTTTCCGTCTACATACCTACACCTTAGCCTGTCTTCGACACGTCCAAGTTAAAAAGAAATCTATTTACAAATCATTTATATTATGTGCAAAACATTGTGTAATAAAATACTGACCACAGATATGAATATCATGTTAAACATTTGGAACAACAAAAAAACAAAGGTCTAAGTTCAAATAGGAAACAAAAAGATTTAATCACGTAGTTGCATCGAGTTACAAATATTAGGAAATTTTTTTCTTCACAAATCAACAAGAGTATCTTTTAGAAAGCCCTGAATACGTTACATTCACAAATACATGAAAACGAAGCGTTAGAAGTAGAACTTCCATTTTGTGTACTGCAAGATTTTTAAATTTGGTCCGGATACTCTAGTCTCACCTCCACTCCTGTCATATCTATTTTCTACGACCATTACCCCTTGATATTTCAACTGTCATACAAATTGTTAGGTAATATTAAACATTAAGGGGGTTGGTTATGCTATCAAAAATAAGAAGAAGGAAAAGAATTATT
Organism: Neoturris breviconis; assembly: GCA_032360805.1. Lineage (NCBI taxonomy): Eukaryota > Metazoa > Cnidaria > Hydrozoa > Anthoathecata > Pandeidae > Neoturris > Neoturris breviconis. The sequence continues at coordinate 32,068 of JAULBZ010000100.1, forward strand.
TTATTCACAAAAGAGTTACTGTAAGCGATTCGGTACAATAATAATACACAGTCAAATACAGAAATATAAGGGACAAAATACGGCATTTTCTATTGCGGTGAAAAGGGTTAAAATAACTGCGATTATCACTGTGGAGGAGAGATGTGTCCGTATGAAAGTGAGCAAAAACATGTTCAAAGTCCGCAGCACAGAAGCTAGAAAGCGTGTTGTTGATTTTGAACAAGTGTTTATCCACTAGGTATAGTTATAAATTTGTTCCAAAGCAACTGCGTAGAAGGGTGTTATGTCAACTACCTTGCAATGGATTGGTTTCTTCGGTACGAAGACACCAGTCCATTACAAGATCATTGACTCAGTTGCCACCTTCCTTCACAGATGTTATTTCTAGCTCTTACCTTCTTCTGTTATTTGATTATTTTCCAATAATTCATTTGCTAATTTTGCTAACTCAGCATCTATCGATTTTTTGTGAGTGCTAATTTCTCGTCTTAAAAATGAGATGCGATCTTCAATAGGTAATAGAGACACTGAAGATGGACTTGAAAAACATCCGGAGAGTTGTGCCTCGATTATTTCTTCAAGTAAACCACCTGTTTTTGGTGTATAAGAATCTTTAAACTTATTTAACATTTCAGTATCGTGAAGTGGACTTTCATGGATTGGGAATTTAAAATAATCCGGAGTCACATTCCGGGATAGGTTAACATCCCCTATTCTCTCTGATATATTCTTGTGTATATCAAGTTGACTATGAGAACCGGTTTCATAACCGGATGGTGTGGATGATGTTGGACTGTGATGCCCCTTATCTTCATGTAAACAATCTTTTTTGTGCGAATTGGTCTCTTCGTCAATTGACTTTGTTTCGGTATCTGGGTGAATTGTTAAGTCAAACATACTATATAGTAGCTGTAATGACATCAATTCAGCAAGTAGTACATTGCGCATGCGTTCAAATTCAATAGATTTCAAGTCATGAATTGGTGACGTAGCACATGAAGCCGAGAGCACAGGTGATGTTGTTATTGATCTGTCAATTGTAAACTTTTTAATGAATGAATGAATAGGTGATGTGTTTGTTTCTACTGCAACACGAATTGGTGACGTTGTTACACGAGATGCAGTATTCGTAGCAACATCGCACATGCTTTCTCGTTTCACTGGTGTAGCTTTTATCTGATCTGTTTGTAATAGCAATTCCAGTTCTTTTTTTAACTCCAGTAATTCGTTGTCTGTCTGCTTTAATGAATTTTCGTATTCGTTTCTCAGTTCGATATCTTTCTCTTGCATCACAGTTATGTATTCGCTTCTTAGTTCGTCGTCTTTCTTTTTCAATCTATTTTCATATTCATTTAGTTCATCGTCTTTCTTTTTCAACTTATTTTCGTATTCATTTCTTATTTCGTCGTCTTTCTTCTTCAATACGTTTTCGTATTTCTTTAGATCGTCATCTTTCTTTTTTAACTTATTTTCGTATTCGTTTATTTGATCGTCTCTCTTTTGCAAAGCATTTTCGTGTTCTTTTTTCGTTATAATCAATTCTGTATTTTTTCTTTTTAATATATTTTCGTGTAGAGTATATTTCTTATTCATATTATCAAGTTCTGATTGCATATCTTTCATCTAGATGAGATAGATAAAATATACAGCGCGCAAGTAACAGAGTCTATTTCTTCTTTCAGACGAAAAATTAATATTACAAAAGCGCTGGTTCTACACGGTACTTCCGGTACCACGTAGAGAGTCTTGCATGAGTTTTAACTTAGTGAGGTTTGAATTCACGCCACACTAATATCAATATTCTCCCGGGTTATTTATCAGATAGAGATTGTTTGTGTTGTCTTTGTGAGTCCTGTATCGTCTATTTTGTGGTGTCTAAAGGGTAACCATCACCTTTGTCTGAGCTTTTGCTCGTAGTGTTGGTTCCCCTTCAGTAGTATATCTAGGATAATTGTAGTTCACTGCTGATAAAATAAATGTCTTATCTACATTATCACGTGATTTCCACATTACCACGTGATAATATTTAAGTGATTTTTTTTTTATGAAGTGATTTTTTTTTTTTTTTGAAGTGATTTTTTTTTGTAAAGTAAAATAATTACATGGCACTAATGGGCTTCCGTACTCAAGCCCCAAAATAATCACCCGTGGAGAAGTGTATTTTGAGTGCAGTTTTCAGCTTTAAAGCTCCATAGGTGTATATTTCGTGGCTTGGACACATCAAACCTTGATTTGAGAGTTCTGTGGTTTTCGTAGAAATAGAAATGACAGTGTTCCATAATAGCTACGATTGAGTTATCGAGTGACTTCATGAGTTATGTAAAATCAAGTCGTTAAGAATCAATGTATCAGTTCTAACGGTCAAGTCTAATCACAATAACTAGTAAAATGGAGTCGTACGTTTCTTAAAGAGCCGCTATTATAGAAAATCGGTGATGATCGGGAAATCTAGTAAAATCACATGTTTCTAGTCATATTTGGCACAACTGTAAATCGGTGTTTAGTGTGTATAGGCCTATTCACAAATACATAAAACGATTCATTGCTTGCTCAAAGTAAAACTTGTTGCAATACTGCACGAAGTAATTACATTGCAACACGTTCTACTTTGAGCAGCCAACGTCTCGCTTTCATATATTTATGAATAGATCTATTATGTAGATTGCGATTGTTGCTCTGTACAGGGGCTTTTACGTAGTTATTTCTCCAATTTTATTCCAAATCAAAGTAAAACCATTATATACATAGCACAGTTTGAACATAGAATTATACGATACCGTATTTAGGCAATCTTTCACGTGCTGTACACTAAGAGAATGAATAATAACAAACCTTATCGTTTGAAGTATTAAGTTGTTGTTGTGACGTAATTGAAAGTGATCTCTCTTCAATTAAATCTTCTTCCAGTTTCTGATTTTCGCCCTGTAAAATTGATAATTGTGTTTCCATTGCAGCCAATGATTTTTTATGGACGTCTTCTAAATAGAGAAAAAATAGATATTAGCACAGGACTCCATGTAGCTTCGTTACTTGATCAACAAATTTCCTTAAGGTCATTCTTAAAAGGATCAGATATCCATATTCATATTCATATCCATATTCATTAACATCGTTATAATTGGATGACAAGTTAGATTTATCTCTCAAGTGAAATCTCCCACCCAGTCCTTTTTGTCTTTTTAATTTTATTCTTGTAACTTCTGACCCAAGAAAAATGAAAAAACAACAACAAAGAGCGCAGCATGCAGGACGCAGAGATACAGAGAGATACAGTAGAATAAAAGTACAAATGAACTGAACATATACTTACCAATATTCGCTAATTTGAATTGAAGCTCTTCACATAAATGTTTGTAGTCAACCTGAGAAGAAGAAAATTAACTGAGATGAATACCTCCTTGCCAGCACCAGACGTCGTAAGTCGTGCGTCGTAAGTCGTAAGTCCAGGGTTACTCACGCAACCTGTGTATTGTAATACATGGATTGGATATCTTGGACTAAGCCAACCCTAAATATATATAACTGTCAGACCTTGTCTGTACAGGAGTGTTTTCTGAGTATATACTTAAAAACACTTCTCCACAGGTGATGTCAGACACTTTCAGGGTGCGTTAACTCTACGTCTTTAACCTGGTGTGAGCATCTTACCTCTACGTTTACTTTCGGTTGAGTTGTTACTTTTAATAGTCTTTGACCAAACTCAAGAGTACATTTTGTTTCGTGTAGATCATCCATTGATGTTGATGAACAAAGCTAAAGAAATATTGAAATTATGTCTGAAATGCTTACTAATAGTATGACGCCATATCAACGTCAGTACGGCGTCAAAACGACGTGTCATTTTGACGCTGTTTTCAAAGTTGATATGACGTTGTGTGTCAACTGGGATAGTGTTATTCTAGTAAATTTAGATTTAAGATTTTTAGATTTAACTCAGTGATTGCAATTGATTGGTTGACTGGTTGACTGGAAGTTTTGGTTGTTGACTGGAAGTTTTCTTCACGAGATGTTGTTTAATGGGATAATCTCAAGATATACATGCGGAGGAGAGTACTGAGTCAAGAATCTTGCATCTCATTAGTTTTTTTGTAACAAAAAAACAATCAACGTGAACCTCCTTCTTAGTTTATTTCAACAATATTTTATACTGCCAACGTCTCTTTATCTTGGTGATGTCTCTAATACTTTTTCTCTCTCACGATCTTATTAAATTCTCTAAGGATGCTCTATCCCTTTCCACGCATTTGTTATCTAAATCTGATCGCTCTAACAACGCAATTAAAGCTGGTACATAGTATGAAAGACTATCGATTACGGTCCCGCATAACTCCGTATTCGGACTGTGTATAGCCATATATTGTAATACACAATACGAATACGAAGTTATACGGGTCCGTATTCTGTAGACTGTCATACTGTGATAGCTTCTTTCATAATATCAAACTTTTCTCTTGACAACATCCACATTTGAACGAAATTTCACACTGAGGATATATTTAAAAGCATTACAAATTATAAGGTATCCAGTGGGTAAAAACTTGTTCAAAGTTCACAGTAAAGAAGCTAGAACAAGGTTTTTAACATTGCTCTAGCGTCTTTGCTGCGGACTTTGAACAAGTTATTGCCCTCTGAGTATAAATAGCTACTATATGAAGTTCTTGAGAGTTTTATCAGATGTACCATCATAAATATGTAACCACAAATAATAGTAAAACATATAGCTTATAAAATAACTTACAACCTTGCTTACAGAAAGGTATACCGCCAATACAAAACTGATGAGATAATATAACGGGTATTCGATACTCATGGTCGCGGCGTTTAATTTATGCCGTTATGAAATCCTAAACGTCAAAATAACGTATGTTTTCTGCCTTGATTAGATGTCTCGTGCCCAATGAAATGAAGTTATATTCGTATAAAATCTTTTTAAAACCCTGGGACCGAGGTTGTCTTCTAAGTCTATAAAGGGGTCAGCATTGACTCAGTCTCCCAGGCATGCGGCATGATCAAGAGTTTAGATAAATCTTTGAATCATCAAGAAATATACTTACAATAAAACTTGTTTTACAGTTTCCACCTAAACTATCTTGTAATAATCGAGTCAACATAGAATTCCTGTATGGAACGTGTGTTCTGTTGTCGTCTGCGAGGGCTGATATCACGTTTCTAGGTAATAAAATAAACTGATGTGAAGAACTGACTTAACTTTATCTATTCCCTTTGTACTCTGGAATCTGCCATTTCCATGTAGAAATCTTCCAACAAGCAAGTACAATTGACTATTTACAAAAATTCTGTTCAGACTCTAATTTTTGGAGAGAAACCACATGCAACAAGTTGAGACTGAAACCATCTCCGATGTGCACGTGTCAATTTTTTAACGTAAAAAAGAAGCTGTATTGACGTCAGAACGTCAAAACAACGGCATATTTTACGTTCAAAATGTAGGGATGGTGTTTTTTTCTTAAAGGTACAAAATCACCTTCAATTTTTTTTTTTCAAATTTTTCTTTCTATAGTCTAGATAAAAAATTCATATTGCTAGTAACATATTCTGAAGATTGACTCCAATGGAATGAATATTAGTGGAGATTGAGGTTTTTCTATGCTCACTGTGTGATAGCCATCTTGTTTGACCAAACAATTTCTGTTTTCAGAGAAAAGAATTGCTTGTTTTGCCACTTCTTAACGTTTTTAGACTCTGAAATTTCTGGGTATGTTCAATGTGTGTCATTTATCCATTGACATAGATATTGAAATTTCGACCAAAAATAGGTGTTTGTGTACCTTTAATACAACTACTACCCAACCGTCAAAAACCTGTTCAAAGTAAGCGAAATAAAGCTAGAACAACGTTCACAGAACGTTGTTCTAACGTTATTTTGCTGACTTTGAACAGGTTTTTACCGGCTGGGATGGATAGTTTGTTTGAAATAATTGTCATATCCAGATATTCCTCAATGGGCACATGAAGTTGGGTCGACATTGATCCGACTTGAGTAATACCCAGTGGGCAAACATTTGTTCAAAGTCCGCAGTAAAGACGCTTTTCAACATTATTCTAGCGTCTTTACTACGGACTTGGAACAAGTTTTCGCCTGCTGAGTCAATCTTGGATATTAAATGTTTTATTTCAGCAGATGACACATAAATCAATTTTAACCTCTATGAAAGGTTGGTTTCCACGAGGCAAAAAAATTCGAAACCAAACGAATAACACATATCGCAGCAGATGCTCCTCTATTTAAGGTTGATTTTCACGAGGCGAAAAATTAGCAGCAAAAACCAAAAGAAGACATTCCATTGGTAGAAATTGACGTCCAACGTCATTTTCTACCAATGGAATGCCTTCTTTTGGCTTTCGTTCCAAATTTTGTCACAATGGGTTGTGCTACCAAAAGTCAAGGAAGAAAAATATTTTTTATTACTAACTTACATTACCCCCTAAAACATGAATACGAATATAGAAGAATGACTGGTAAAATATTGTGAATACGGGCGACAGTCACAAAAGCATTCCTACCCAAGTTCCAATAGAGATAAATTTATATGCTGTGCTTCATTTAATCTGTCTCCTGCTGCTTTTGATTTCTTTACTCGTTCACTACCAGCTAAATCAACACTAAAAGTAATATGTACACGTGAAGATCAACTTATAGAGAAGCGAACAATTGATTGGTTTATCGATAAACCAATTAATTTCAAGCTCGTTGAAATAACACACTTCATTTTATTTATTTCAGCCAATTTTATTCAGAAGAAGAAGAAGAAGAAGAAGAAGAAGAAGAAGAAGAAGAAGAAGAAGAAGAAGAAGAAGAAGAAGAAGAAGAAGAAAAAACGACGACATACCCAACAAAACAAGCCATCTTCAACAGTTCGACGACATTTTGAAAACGCGGATTTTTTCTCTTGAAAACTCTAAATAAGTTACTTATGATTTTTTTCTTTAGAGAAAGAATCTTTTTGTAGGAAGCATTATATGACGATATATTTGGTAAAATAGAAATTCTATGTCCGCAGATGGGAAATTCAAAACTTTTGAATTATTAAAGAGAAGTAGAAATAATAACCCGTTAACAAGTTTATCAAGTTTCAATATGGCTGAAAAATGACTGACTAAAAGTTATATAATTTATAAATAAGTCTCTGTGATACACATTTGTAACTTTGATCTACTCATACAATATTTCTCCGTGTATAACACCCCTGGGCTTATTCGGTGTTCACAGGCTTTCTTTTTGTTTATAGAATATCAAATAAACAATAGTCAAATCGCTTATAAGCGGAGCTTGACATTGTTTGTCGTTCGACATTATTCTAGCGTCTTTACTACGGACTTTAAACATTTTTTTGTCCACTGAGCTTAGTTCTTAAGAAAAATATCCTACGCTACTATAGAATGCCAAAATTGAAATAAAGAAAACTTAAATATGTACTTGTAAAATCGTACTAAAAAATTAAATACAAATTGCTCGACAAAAATGAAGATGAGAATCTCACAATAATAATTGAAACGGCGCTCTATACTGGAAGTAGTACGAAATGTAGTTTGTTGGAACTTGCTACTTGCGGTAACTCGAATGAAATGAGAGGAAAACATTATCAAAATTCTAGAGTTCCTATAATCTTTTTCTTTTTAAAAAAGTGTAAAGGCCGATTACCACCCAAGAAAAATTTCCGCTGGAAAAAATTAACCAATGGGATTACTTTTCCAACCAGATACATTTTATAAGTTGAAAATCTCAAACTTTTTTTTTTATCCTTTACGGAATTTTTTCCTGCTCCAAACTTTCCTGATACCACCATAATAATAAAATATCAATTAACAATTTTCAATGCTTTATTTACTACTTTTTATTCGAGTTACCATAAAAGTTTTAATCGTTATTTAGTGTTATATACTCACATGCTTAGTTTTCCTCTTAAAAGTATATTGTCTATACTGTCAGAAGTGACATCGCTTTCTTCTTCTTCGCGAGTTTCATCTCCAGTGAATGATAAATCACCGAAAGCCTGCAGAGAAAGATAGTTGGAGAATTATTTTTAGAAACCAAATTGTTTCGAATAAAAAGCGTTAAGATCGCTTTTCAATGGATTAATATTCTGTACAGGTCTTCGAGTTGTCTAAAAAGTGCAATAGACCTATTGCACAAATAAACTAGAACAACACTCTCCTCCGCAGAGCCTAACAACAGCAAAAATAAAAATAAAAATAAAATCTGCGGTGGAGTGCCAAAAAATAAAAATAAGCAAAATTTGACAAAGGTGGACAACAAGGTGTTGGCTGTTCAAAGTAGAATTTGTTGCAATGCAATAACTTCCTTGCACAAAAAGGAAGTTACTGCATTGCAACAAGTTCTATTTTTAGTATTCAAGTACTTGTGAATAGGTCTATAAAGATCCGACGGAAACACTTGAAAATTATTTAAAATAATAAAGTATTCATTTTCACTAGCCGATAAATTCGCTGCGAAAGCCAAAAGAAGACATTCCATTGGTAGTGATTGACGCCACACATCGTCGATTTCTACTGAAATGTCTGCATTTGGATTTTGCAGCAAATTTTTCGCCTAGTGGAAATCAATTATAATGGATGATTTCAAGTTGATAATAGATGAAATTACCTCATCTTCCTCTGATTTTGCAAATTCTTGATCGAATATCTACATGTGTGAATGAAAACATATATATGCGTGTATGTAAAAAAGTCAAACAATCAATTTTGCAAACACACGACGTCACGTCGCTAGGAAGTAAGGGTATCAAACAGCACGTGACAAGTTTGACTCGCTTACCTTTGATATATCTTGTGTGCTTGCTTCCATTTGCCATTGCATGTCATCAATCACACTATCAGTACTTATGGATAATTCATTTGAGAGAAACGAGTCATTTGATAACATGAAGCTCTCAATATTTGATAAGTCAGGAGGTGTTTCAGGTCTTGAAGATCGTCTAATAGACAATCGATTCGCACCTTCTTCAAGGTTCACGCTAATTCGCTTCAAGCTACGAAAGCTACTAGTAGTTGCTGATCTAAATAAATTCGGTTCCGGAGTGTGTGACCTTGGAGACAAGGCTCCTGCACCTGGACTATATGGTCTGCGATCTAGATTCACGGAATATCTCTTTTTTATACTTTTAGCTCCATTTGAATTTAATTCAGGAGTGTGCGACCTTGGAGACAAAGTTCCAGGGCTATATGGTCTGCGATCCAGATTTATGGAATATCTCTTTTGAAGATTTTTAGATGCATTAAGATGTAAACCGTCTGTTCCATTTCTACCTGGTGATGTTAGCTCATTGTCATTGTTAGCTCGTAACTTCTTTGTCGATAATGATAAATTACTTCCAGAATTTCGTTTCGTTGGTTTCGACACTGCTATACTGTGTCGTTTTTTCAGATTAGTTTTACGAAATGGTATGGTTTCAAAATCTAATTCAGGTATTTCTATGGTTGGCTTGTTGTGCTTTGGTGAACTAACTTCAATTGGAATCTCTTCTTCTAAAAATATAATAAACAATAGACCTTTTAACAAAGCAATAAAAACGAAGCGTTCGCTGCTCAAAGTAGAACTTGTTGCAATTCAATAACTTTCATTTTGTGCAGTGACTTCCAGTTATTGCATTGTAACAAATGCTACTTTGAGCAAATGCCTCGTTTTCATTGGTCAAACAACGTGAAAAACTACTGAATACGTTCCCATATAGCTCCATATACGAACTGTGTGCTGCCATGGAAACACAACCGTATTCGGTAGTCTTTTATACTGTGCCAAACCCGGCACGTGATGTCAACCTACTCAAGGGTAAAATTAATTTAGTTCTTAATTGTAAAGAAACTAATCAATCATTTTAAGATGGCTCTACTGACATACATGTCGAAACGACGTCGTCAGAAATTGATGTTGCTTCGACGTTGTTACGACTTCATGTACCAACTGTGGTAAGATCGACGATTCGACGACTTTCATCACAAATTTCATTTAATGATGTGCGTTATGTAACGGTACTGAAAACATAAAGACTAACCTGATTTGTCTTTTCTCTTTCTTTCTATGACTAATTGACAAACAGCATGAGATCTAAAATATTTAAATTGGTCGCCTGTTATTTCAACGTGATCATACCGATTATGATCCCATATCGCTTCATACACGACCAGCGTAGACAGAATTGTATGGAATTTAACTCCACCATAAAAACTCCAAATAGAAGTCTAGCGTTAATATAAGTTCGTAAGCATTTTTTGGTGGGTTTATTATGAAGGGCTTTACACGGGGGCTGATACATGGACTAACTTTGGTTTAGGATTTAAAGAAAGCAGAACACATAAGATCATATCATAATATAACGAATACAACAGAGGAAAAGCACCAGAAGTCACTTTGGTCATCGACCCAGCCGGCAAAAACCTGTTCAAAGTCAGCAAAATAACGTTAGAACAACGTTCAAAGAACGTTGTTCTAACGTTA